>JAOWBW010000160.1:977941-1261800 GCA_026119855.1 Campanula takesimana
ACTTCCCCAGAAAGTCCAGAATTTCCAAAATTCCAATATAGTCCTTTTAAAGATTCGTTCTATTGTGTTTGACCCTCTAGGATTATACTAAGTTGGCAATGGGTTCAAACATGAAACCATAAGATATGATTAGGTTCTAGCAAACCGTCATACCTACCCAAATAGTATAACTAGATACAAGTTCGCATTCCTCTTAGAATATGTCATAATCCTTTTGTCCACGATATCATTGAACACAAGTCATGGTCAAAGAGTCAACTTGTTTTGTTCAATACTTTTCTCGATTCGAATATGTTGATAATCCAAATGACATTGATCCAATAAATTCATTTGAGTCCGGCCGAACATTTCATCAACATCATTCCTATGAGAGGCCCAAGCTTGACATCTCTCCGAGGAGGGACAAATCCATTTCGCTTATTATTCTTTCCTACGTGAATTCGATTATGCCAATCATACCCTTTATAACTACTCGGTTAAAAGTAGCGTTTGAATATGTCAAACATAATGTTCATCAAGTGGAAGACTATAATAACTTCATGTCTAAGGATTCAAATGACATAACTAATATGAGATATATGTATGACATAGACCATGACATAAATCTCATGTCCAGTACCTTGTTCCAAACAAGTACCCATAAATCTAACATGATCATCCCATGATCATTTAGCCTTTATACTAGTGCTTAACAAGTACTAGGGACGGAGATTATTATAAGTAAACATGAACAACAATAATAATCAAAACATCTCTTTATTGATATGAAATATAAATAAAAACATTACAACATTTATTAAACGTGCCTAGGGCACCACTACCAACAATTAATAGTAATAGCTAACTTATATATTAACTATTATAGTTAACTAATACTATTAAACCACTTCAGTTACAATTATAGGTCATAGAATTTCAAAGGTTGAGAACATGTTAAAGATCATGAAATTTACATCGAATGTTTAATAATATCTTCAACAAATGAACCACTAAAGTTTACGTTCATCTAAAAATAAATCAAATATGGTATATTGACTAATCTCTACACATAAATGAATGGTCTCATTAATTTTTGATAAACATCTTAAACTTTATCGAAAAGATTTTTGATTGTTCGCTCTCCTCATACTTCAGCATTATTGGCTTGCAAGTCAACCCCAATTTTGTATACTGAAATTCAAATAGATAACTTCTCAAATACATAGGTAAAATTGTCATTTGTTAGGTGTATTTTCCTTTATTTATGTGCTCCCAATTAATAGTAATAGTTAACTTATATAGTAACTATTATAGTTAACTAATAATATTCATAGTAATGTAATGGTTAACTTATATAGTTACTATTATAGTTAACTAATACTATTAATATTAATAGTTAACTTATATATTACTATTATAGTTAACTAATACTATTAATAGTAATAGTTAACCTATATTTAACTATTATAGTTAACTAATACTATTAATAGTAATAGTTAACTTATATATTAACTAGGGTTAATTGCAATTTGGTTACCTGAGTTTTACCAAATTCTGCAATCTGTTACTAAATTTGTCAAAGTTGCGATTGGGTTCCTGAATTTACTGAACCGGAGCAATCAGGTGTAAAATCCGTTAACTTGTTAAAATTGTAACAAAGTCGTCACATGTGCCAAACACGTGACATTTTACTGAGGTCAAAAATGTCTTTTCTCAGTTGTTTATTGTCAAAAAGTGAATATGCTCATATATGCCATTAAAGATAGAAGTGGGGAAGTGTGGCGGAGGGTGGTCGGAGGTGACCCGGCAACACAACTGCCTCCTGCTCTGGCATTCCATCCCAGATCCGTCATGGTAAATTCCGAGTGTAAAGAGATATTAGGAGGAAGGATCAGCAATTTTCACTCTAAATCAAAGGGTTTTGGGGAGGGTAAGTCTGAAAACTTTTGTTTGCAATTATTCTCCAACCGTCGATCGACGAAGTCCCATGGGTAGAGAAATTCAGACCGAGCAAAGTAGCAGACATTTGACGTCGTCTCCAGGCTTCAAGTCATCGCTTGTGACGGCAACATGCCCAACATCATCTTATTTGTAATCATTATCTTTAACCTTATTCCATTTTCAATTTTTCCATTTCTAGATTCTAGTAAATGTTTGCAACTCCCTTTTTTTGATTTTTCTTGTAAAATTTGGAGAGAGAGAAAGTGATAGATTAGAGAAGAGAAGAGAAAAGAGATAAATTAATACGAATTGGGTTTTTTATTTTCAAGAAAAGGCTGGAACAAAAGTAGGAGTAGAAAAAGAATTCCCATGCTAGATCAATTGTTAATTGAATTGGAGAAGGATTGTAAAACTTATAAATTAAAATTATGAGAAAGAGTTAGTAGTGCATTTAAATTAAACTTTTAGCTAGACGGGGTGGGTGGTCGGATTTTTGGGGAAGTGGAAACCCAGGAAGAAGATGCAGAGTAAAGAAGTTTGGGGAGGGTTTTATTTGAGAAAAGACATTTATGACCTCAGTAAAATGTCACGTGTTTGGCACATGTGACGACTTTGTTACAATTTTAACAAGTTAACAGATTTTACACCTGATTGCTCCGGTTCAGCAAATTCAGGAACCCAATCGCAACTTTGACAAATTTAGTAACAGATTGCAGAATTTGGTAAAACTCAGGTAACCAAATTGCAATTAACTCTTTTAATTATTATAGTGAACTAATACTATTAATAGTATATAGTTAACTAATACTTTTCATAGTAATGGTTAACTTATATAGTAACTATTATAGTTAACTAATACTATTAATAGTAATAGTTAACTTATATATTAACTATTATAGTTAACTAATACTATTAATAGTAATAGTTAACATATATAGAACTATTATAGTTAACTAATACTATTAATAGTAATAGTTAACTTATATATTAACTATTATAGTTAACTAATACTATTAATAGTAATAGTTAACCTATATAATAACTATTAGTATTAACTAATATTACTAGCTAATAATAAGAAGGGTTAATTGTACTTTGGTTACCTGAGTTTTACCAAATTCTACAATCGGTTACTAAATTTGTCAAAGTTGCGATTGGGTTTCAGAATTTGCTAAACCGGAGCAATTAGGTGTAAAATCCGTTAACATGTTAAAATTATAACAAAGTCGTCACATGTGCCAAACACGTGACATTTTACTGAGGTCAAAAATGTCTTTTCTCACCGGCTACTTCCACCATTAAAATCCCCAAAATCAGACACCCTTTTCAAAACTTGTCCCCCTTAAACCCTCTCCAGATTTTTCATCACAGACCCATTTCTAATCTCTCTCCCTAAATCTTAATCTCAACATTTCCATTTTCCCCTCTTTCTCTCTCACACGCATACACACACTTACACCATCAAGATGAATGATCTTATGACAAAATCCTTCACAAGCTATGTAGATATAAAGAAAGAAGCCATGAAAGATCTCGAAGCAGGCCCTCACCACCACCTCGAACTCCAAATCACCGCCGCTGCTCAACCCGACCAAAACCTCACCGCCTTTCTTAGAAGACGCAGATCAAATCAAGAAAGAGATGAACTCAATCAAAGAAATCCTAACCCAACTCCAATTACTCAATGAAGAATCCAAATCCCTCCACAAACCCGAATCTTTGAAATCGGTTCGAACCCAGATCAATTCCGACATCGTAACAGTGATATATCTTGTTTATGACTCTCAGTTTGGAAAATCTCTTGTTCTTCAACATCCAAATTAAGTACCTCCGGCGTCAATTTGACATGTGGGTGGATTCTAACGCCACCGGGGAAGAATTCTTCGAAAATGGAGGGGTATTTTCGGAGAAAATCGATTGGGCGGGTGGGAATGCCGAGGGAATTTTTGTTTTTGGGCGATTAATGAAAGAGGGAGGGACTTTGAGGGTTCGGATTTAATGAGGTTCTTGAGGTTGAGCATGGGTTTGAGGTCTCGATCTTTCTCAACAGCGTGGTCGAGGGCTCGGTCACGAACCCAGTTGATGGTGGCGACATCGAGGAAGGTACGGCGGCTCTGGTGGTGGTGGTGGTGGTGATCTGGGTTTGATGATAGCAAAGGTGGTGGTGGGTAGATGGTGGCGGTAGGATGATGGTGGTTGTTTTGGGTGGTGGGAGATTATGCTAGAGGTTGAAGATGAAGGCATATTTACATTTTGACCCCTAATCTTTTATTTTTAACACTTGAAACTAAAATATTTGTAAGTGAGATTCATTTACGAGTGGGAATGACATATTTTCCCTCAATAAAAGTCACATGTTTCGCACATGATATACATTTCGTTAGTTTTTTAACTAGCTAACGAGTTTTACACCTGATTGCTCCGGTTCAGCAAACTCAGGAGTCGAATCGCAACTTTGACAAATTTAATAACCAATTGCAAAATTTTGTAAAACTAAGGTAAATAAATTTCAATTAAACCTAATAAGAATATCAAGAGCCACTTATAATTAAGAATGGTGATGATGTGGCTCACCAAAAGAAAGTATTAGCCAAAACATGTCCACATGGCGAATCTGTAGCCCTCCGCGTCGACTTTTAATATATACTCCCTCCGTCCCACCTCACTTGAGACTTATTTCCATTTTGGGTCGTCCCACTTCACTTGAGACTCCCCCAAATGGTCATCCTTTTATAATTTTATATTTAATCTACCCCACCCACTCATTCTCTCTCTTCATTTTCCACCACACAATTTATTCAACCAACCTACTTTTAACCCCGCTCATTCTCTCCCCTCATTTTCTACCACATATTTTCCTTAGTTTATTATTTTTCCTTAGTTATCGTACCCACCTCTTAGGTCTCAAGTGAGGTGGGACGGAGGGAGTATACATTTTAAAATCGGTTCCATTTTTGTTTTTCCTAATAAATTTTCAATCTCCACATTTTGTTGATATCTTTTGTCAAAAACAAACTCACCGTTAAATTTTAATGAAATGTCACTTTTACCTTTACATTGAAATTTGTTTCCTTTTATTAATTGTTCAATTGTGAGAAAATAATGGATAAGAAAGACACACTTAATAAGTGTAAATCTAGTACTTTTTTTTTTTTTTTTACTACATTCCAATAAAAATTGGGTAAAATTAAAAAAATTAATAGTTTCTTGGACCAGATGGAGCATCACTTAATATTAAAACATATAGAGTATATAAGATGAAACTCTGTTGGTAAAAATAAGGTAGAATAATTAATTGCACCATGTTTTGAAGCAAAGTAACAAAAAATAACGAGTCAAGATCTCCTGTACCACTTTTGTGTGCCACTCCATGTACTACTTCTAATCTAACCGTTCACATGTTTGCATAATATTACAATAATACCACTCTTAACAATTGTGAGCCATTAGATCACTTGTGGGATATGAAGTGGCACACAAAGTGGTACAGATGATTTGGACTAAAAAATAACTAGTGGGGTAGGTCAACTTAATAAAGACAATTGGAATATTGGGTTGAAACTTCAAAAGATTTTGGGGAAAATTAGTTTATTCCTAAATTATAAAAAGTTTTATTTTTCAAATTCCTAAATGATCATCAAATACTTGCAAATAAAAAAAAATAGTCTTGTTGTAGTTTAAGGAGAAATTAGTTTCCCCCAAAACCACTCTTTAAAAGTAGGCCTATCGACATTTTTAACTCTCGTACTTTAGTTAAGCTTCGGTTTTAGCCTCTCTTGTATTTGTTTAGTTGTAACCTTGGTACTTTATAAACGAACTCATTTTCCCCAAAAGTGATAAAATTTAAGCCTTTTTTTAAAGTAATTTTTACTCTCGTACTTTGGGGTTTTGGGGGAAAATGAGTGCGTATCTAAAGTACAAGGGTTAAAACAGCTAAAAAAAATACAAGAGAGGTTAAAACCGAAGCTTAAGCAAAGTACAAGGGTTAAAAATGTCGATTAGCCTTAAAAGTACAAATAATACAAACAGATATCGAACATAAAGATGAGAGATAGATATCTAATACACTTATGTCAACCAAACAATTATCATTGACACTTGAAATAACACTAGAATAAGTATACTTTTACGATAACAAAGGAATCGTAGTATTGCTAGTTGACTGATTTAAAAAAAATAAAATTTACTCTCTCCATCTGAGTTTAAAGTTTTTAGTTTGACTTTGCACGCTTAATAAAAAAATAAGGAAAATGAGTCAGCAAAAGTAAAGAGTTAAAGGATATAATTGTCAAAAACACTATTCATGAGTGAATGAAGAAAAGATTGGCCAAAACACTGTTCATACTTTACTATTTATGTAATAAAGTAATTCAAGACTTAAAACTTGGACGGATGGATAACAACTATGAATGCAATAAACATCATTTCATTAATAAAACATAATGTAAAATCTCACACTTTAAACATGAATTACTAAACAACATTCCAGTTACATAATTAATTTGATCTCTGGATAAAAGAAATAAGTTTCCTAAAATGCAACAAAGGCTTATCCCAAACAACTGCCTCATAATCAATTGGAAGAGAACTAGCTTTTGAAGTAGAAATGAGTAGCTTGTAATTGGTCCCGGAAACAACTTGAATCTGCCCCTCCACTACCTTATTGAATCTTATTAGATCCTTCATCTCCTTATTGTGCTCACTCACTGCAAAAATTCCAATCTCCACCACTGTAGGGTCACTAGTGTTACTAATTGGCTTCCAACCACCAACTTGATCGACTTCCCCCTGTGCGGCAGTGGAGAAGGTCATTAGCAATGAAAGGAAGCAGATAGTTAAGAGGAGTTTGAAATTCGAGGCCATTTTGAAGATGTTGACAAAAGAAGCTTGGAGTAGGAGGATGTGTATGAATATGAGGGGTGTGATGGTTGAACTATTGTGGTAGGTATTTATAATTGTGTGGAAGGTTCTTGAAGCTGTAGTTGCATGTGACATGCATGTGACAAAATAATTAAAATAATTCAACAACTAAAAATGGTTGTCGTTTTCACTGTTAACGAGATACTAGTAATGCTAATGACTCAATAACATTAAAGTTTATAGTTTTAGTGTTTGTATTTTTCATCTTAAAATATTTTCATTAGATTTTTAATATGACATCAATTTCAACAATGCTTAAGAAAAAATTGGCCCAAAACAAGAACAAAAATCTAAAATAAGGAGATATACAATGAACTAAGTAATAAAGCGAATCTCAACACATATAAATTGTGACAATAGTGGCTTGATGTATTAATTCGGAGGACCTACAAACTCAACAAATCAATGACACAATAGTAAATATAAAGCAAAAAATATATGTAAATTTTTTGTGACTACCACAAGAAAATTAGAGTTCTATTACGCACTCAATATTCACATTTATGTACAAATTTATTGGAATTACTCAATCCATGTAAAATGAATGTTTATTAATCAAACAAATTTATTTCTAAATGAGTATCATTTAAATTACTAAATGATCTCTAACCAACCCTATGCTTTAATATATGCATAGAATAATGAATTAATATAGTTCAGTCCTTAATTATTTTATAGGAATATGGTTTACCAAAAAAACTTATATGTGAAAAATTTATTGATTTTTTCCTCATGTAAAATTAAAAATTTATTTTGATAAGGATTATAATTTAAATTAATATATTAATTTTTTAGGGTCAAAAGTCAATTTGAAACCTTAATTTGGTGAAGGATTGAGTTCAATTTCAAATGGCGTATTCATTTTGTAGTGTCATTTGCAATTTAGGCACCGTACATTCTAACATATTTGCAAATTGATTTCAAATTTTACGGTTTTAGTTTTTATGTGCTCGATTTCTAACATTTAAATTTTGTCGAATTGTGGTGTAGAAACAAATGGAGACAAAAAACTTACTACTTCTATATAAATTCTAGTGGCTAATAGTTCAATTCATTTACATAATCATCCATCAAAATAGAGAGGTTAAATATAAAAATTATTACATTCTCCTTAATTTATATTATGGTAATTACTTAAATATTTTTATTCATTATATTGAATTTCATGTTGACGTTGATAGATGAATTAGTTACGGATGCTAATTAGTCTAACTACACCATGAACTTTACGATTTTCCAAGAAACTCATTAATTTACTTCAACTTTCGTTAAAAACTTGATGCCACGTATGCTTTTACATAAGCTAACAATAAGATGTGAATGTTGGAAATCAGTTTAGGAACCAATTTGCAAATACAAATAAAATTAAGTTAAAGAAATTACAATTGATCCATTTTTAATTAAAAAGTCAACAAAGTTGAACATTGTAACGTTTTTTCAATAACCGAAGTTTCTTCCCAATATTCCAAATGCCATTAATAAGTTTACCTGCTATCAAGAGTGAGTTTTTGTCTCATTGTTTCAATACACTATAAAATTAATGACTCTACCTTTATTTCACCTACAAAGTTTTAACTCCTCTATATGATAACTGTTAGTAATTTCTCTAACAACTTTTACCACCATATTCATTTTTATTCTTGATAAAAAAAAAATCTTGTAACAGAAAAAATAAAAAATACAACACTAAACACGTAATTTTTGTTGTACGTGTTAATAAAAATTAATTTACAAATATCTCGACATAATAAATGATATATATATATATATATATATATATATATATATATATAGATTTATATGTAGGTGCTCAAATGAGAACCTAAATATTATGAGAACCATGAGAACCAATAGTAGCCCTTAGATTAGAAAAAAAAACACGGTTCAGATTTGTTTTTAAAGCTGGAGCATGCCGTGGCATTTTTGAAATTAGTCGGAACTTCAAGGGCAAAACAGGTATTGTATCGTTATGTTCTTATTTGTGGCTCTACGATGAAGCGGTGGCATTTTTGTAATAAGTCGGATTTTATTAGATACACTTAGTTTTGCCTAAATGTATCCAAGTAAACATTGGATACATTTAGTTTGGACCTAATGTATCCAATGAATTATCAAACATTGGATACATTAGTTTTTGCCTAAATGTATCCAAGTAAACATTGGATACATTTAGTTTTGACCTAATGTATCCAATGAATTATCCAAGTGAACTATTAGATACATTAGTTTTTTCCTAACTGTATCCAAGTAAACATTGAATACATTTAGTTTGACCTAATGTATCCAATGAATTATCCAAGTGAACATTGGATACATTAGTTTTTGCCTAAATGTATCCAAGTAAACATTGGATACACTAGGAAATACCTTTTGTATCTATAGATCTCGCCTTTCCAGCCTTTGGGCGTGCGTTTGTGTTTTTTAAGCGATATGACCATTATGCCCTCACGTCGCCTATAATTTCAAAATTGCCACCGCTTTTTTTTTCTTCCTCTCTAATTTGCACCATTGGTTTATTTCTAATCCAAAGGCTATAATAATTGGGTTCTCACAGGAGCAAGACCATATATATATATATATATATATATATATATGTATATAAAGCAAGAAAGTCACTTTACCCCCCCAAAAATGTCACGGCAAAAGTGTAATATTCACCAAACAAGGATAAATATATCATTATCTTTAATTTGTTACAATTAGTCAACTTTGCATGCAAATTGATTATTATATGATAGTTTTTCATTCTTTTAATTAGTGAAAAAAAAAATTGATCAATATATAGTGAAAAAAAAAATTGATCAATATATAGTGAAAAATTACTATTTGATGCGGACACCATTGCGTCGAAGTTTTTGGAGTCATTTGAGCGAGCACGTGGAAACGGTCGTAACTTTTGACTCCAGATGTACCACGGAACACGCCGCATATCAAATCGAACGTCGCAACGAGACGAACAAAAGTCGTTGTTTTTAATTTGGTAGGAGTAGTCAACTTTGAATGTAAATTTGTTTTTATATGACTATTTTTACTTTTTTAATTAAGTGAAAAGTGAAGTTTGATCAATATATATATATAAGCGAGAAAGTCACTTTTTTCTCCCAAAATGTCACTACCAAAGGAAAAAGTGTAATCCCCACCAAACAAGGACAAATGTATAATTATCTTTAACTTATTACAAGTAGTCAACTTTACATATAAATCTTATATATATATATATATATATATATATATATATATATATATAAGTTGGTGAGGAGTGTTATAGTGTTGACATGTGGACAAACTATAGAGAAAGGTTGCATTTGGTGATGCCACATCAATCCTACCATCATAAATATGTGACTTTTCATTTCTTTTTCCTTAGCTATAATATTAGTTAATATATAGGGTAACTATTATAGTAACTATTACTAATAATAGTAATAATTACTATAATATTTAACTATTATAGTTAACTATTACTAATAATAGTAATAGTTACTATTATAGTCACTTTACTATTATTAGTAATGGTTACTATTATAGTTAACTATATAGTAGTTAGCTTATATAGTAACTAATATTATTAGCTAATACTATTAAGCAAATAATAGCTAACTATTAATAGTTAACTATTATTATTGTTTATATTTATATTTAACTTTTATAGTAAATTATTAAATTAATTAAAATTACTATTATTAATAATATTAATTAATCATAATAGTTACTATATAACATTAATTATTACTATTAATAGTAGTACTATTAGTTAATCATTTATACAATGTATGTTAATATTTACTATTAATAGTACTCACTCCGTTTGAAAGTAAGAGTCCTACTTTCTATTTTGTTATATCCCAGAGTAAGCATCTCTTTCCCAAAATGACAAATGATGGGAAATAATGAATAGTACTATGGACGAATTTTGTCTTTCTAATACTCTATAATTACAAAAGGACCAAACTTACTAACTTATTTTTTGTCCACTTGCACTATGATTAGTGTTTTGGACAACTATACTCTCAACCCACTTGTAAGGTTTACCCATTTTTTTATTTTTATTTTTAAAGTGTGCGCAAGCAAGGTACTATTGGTGGTATTGAGGGTCCTTGCGTATCGGAAAACGGCAGTAAAATCAACAAAACCCATGAGCCCATGTATCCATTCATGATGATTAAATTAATAGGAAGATGAATTTAGAATACTAACCGTTGTTGTGTATTTAAAATTTTTGGATCTTCAAATCTTCAAGCTTTAGATTTGATCACCTCGTTCTTCGCGTTCTTCGGATCACGATCACAGGAACACGAACTTGAGATGCTAAAGCTAGCATCCTCTATTTGTATCTACACGCGAACGAATATATAGAACAATTCTAGATCTGGACTGCTAGATCTCATAGAAACTCTTTCTATCAAAAGGCTATATACTTATTATGCGTTCTTGATCTTTGATTCTCAATCTTAGATCAAGAATTATGTTTCTCAAATATATTGCGTTGATTAGTTTAGAGAGGAGATCTCATGTGCCCCTCCTTGTGCCCATTTAATCTGGACCGTTTACAATATCAACATAAACGGTCCAGATTAGAGGGGCACATGGAGGGGCATATGGAGGGGCACAGGAGATCTGGACTCATTAGTTTAATGGCTGGTGAAAAGATGTATTTATAGTCCCTAGTCATTAACCATTAATGACCTAGAAGACCTAAATCCCGTCACCCAATTAAACACAAGAATTGGCCCAGGCACCTTTGGCATGGTCTTGCCCTAAAACTGGCACGGTCGTGCCAATTGGTGCGCACGGTAATTCCCCGCCTGATTAATATTGGCACGGTCGTTATTTATAATCGGCACGGTCGTGCCAATCGGTACGGTCGTTCTCTTTATCTAGCACGGTCGTGCTCTTTATCAAGCACGGTCGTGCCAGACCAAAAATAAGCTTTTTTGCATTTTTAACAATTCGTTCTATTGTGTGTGACCCCATAGGTTTATATCAAGTTGGTAATGAGTCCAAACACATTTGTTCTCATAAATCATGAGCGGACCCTAGCAGGCCATCATGATTACCCAATTGATATAACTTAACGAAGCTCGTTTATCCTCATAGAATATATCATAATCCTTTTGTCACGCGATATCATATTGAACATAAGTCATGGTACACGTCAACTTATATTATTCAATGCTTTCTCGATCTTGAGTAGATTGATATGAGCAAATAACATTGAACACATCAATTCATTTGAGCGTGGCCACGCATTTCATCAATCTCACTCTTTGAGTGGATTCTATCTTGACTTATCATTCTTCCCTACAAAAATCCGATTATACCAATTATAGCCTTTATGACTACCTGGTTAAGGGTAGCGGTTGACTATGTCTAACATAATGTTCATCATGTGGAAGACCATGATAATCTCAGGTCTAAGTATATCAAATGATGTAACTATATGAGATTTAATTATGACATTTGACCATGACATAAATCTCACAGCGGGTCATGTCCAGTACTTGTTCACCAACACGTACCCTTAATTTGTATCACATACACATGATCATCATATGATCATCGATTAAACTTATACTAGTTCTTCATAAGTACTAGGGATGAGGATTATTATAATAAACATGTAAAAACATATAATAATCCAGGTTGTTATCTCCATAACATATGAGAACATGACATAATATGAGGCCTTTCTCAAGGGCCTAGGGCATAATCTCCAACAATCTCCCACTTGCACTAGGCCCAATCAACACGTATCCAATACCATTGAGCTTAGCTTATGACCATCATAATAGCATATGGAAGATCTTATGTAAGAAGATTATCCTTGTTATCATCATAAGATATTTTGCATATTTTGACATCTCCCATATCAACGATTTCTCGTAGAGATGGAAATGTCTGGGTATGTGTTTGGATCATAGATGAGTCCTTGGCACCTTAACTTGTGAAATAACCATTATTTCACAATAAATGTCCATAGGATTAGTATCACTAGAAACTATTTCTAGCTTTTCTAATAACATCTATATTCAAACAACTCCCTTAGTTACAACTCATGTAACTAAATACTCAATTTTATTCGTAAAATAATTTAGGGTGTATTTGTTTGGAACTATTCTAACTAATAGCACTTACTTTAAATTTATGTCCATACTGCGATCTTTAATTATCCTTGTCGTTGTGGAAGCATGCATCTATGTAACCATTTACTTGATCATCTCCCATTCTGTGAATACCCTTTTTCGTCATGCGGGCGACGCACGGGAAGTCTTTCTTTTTATTTATCTTTATTTATCTTTTCTATGGGATTAGGATATTCAAGTTGGCATTTAACTTTATTAAGAGTCGCCACGTTGTTTTTATCGAGCTAAAACATTGAGAAATAACTAATAGAGAGGGTTCGGGGGTCAAGTTATGACAAGAGAAGAATAGCAAGTTATCACTCCTATCGCCCGAGATCGGAGTTTCTATCATGATGAATATGTTAGTAGTGTGTTAGTGATTGAGACCGGATCCAAAGATTGCCTACGTTCCTCTCACGATGAGAAGCTCAGGTCAGCGTAGTTCGCAAATAATCGGAATAGAGAGAAGAAGTGGGATCATGCATAATGAAAGGGGAGGAGAAAGAATCATGCAAGGTGATCACATCCTAGAATAGTGATTATACCATTGATAAGATCAACTCATATTCATCCTTGGAGAGTTATTGATCATGGGAGTAATTACCTAAAGTTTAAAGTTTAGAAGTAGTTCTTAGATCTCGTTGATCATCATCGGCTATGCATTATAAGTAGGGATTAAAACATTAGATCTAGCATGTTATGCATGGGATAAGCCGTAGATCTAGCATAATAATAAGAATATCATGAACATGTATGAATAAACACAAAAGCATGAAGATAGGGACCCTAGTCATAGAGCATATTATGAATTCTAGCAAGAACATAAAGAACACATTATGAATCACATGAATATAGGCATATAAACATTATGAAACTAGCATAAATCAGATCTAAACTAAGAAAACATGACAAATTCTCACCAATCTTGATAAGAACGAGGTCGAATCTCTTGCGCGGATTCGCCGGACCTTCGGGACTTCTAGAAAGGCATAGAGAGAGAGTTCTGCCGTCAGTTTAGGCTGTAGAACTTAGGGGGGGGGGGAGAATTGTGTGTCGAAATTATGAACTGAGGTCATCTATTTATAGGGTTTCTGACCCGGAAGGAGTGGCCGCCGGGCCCCTCCTAGACTGGCTGCCCGGCCGGTCTAAGTGGTTGGCTCAGTTCCCAATGCTTTGATCAGTTTGTACTCTGGAGGATGATGAGATAATGTCTATCTTTACAGCTTCATCCAATCAGGTCGTCAATATCTCTTTATCTGGGCTTTTCGAGAAATCCTGGATAAGTCCTGTGCAGTTCGTAAATGCCTGGGAAGTCACTGTGAGTTCTAGAATGCCTAATAACTCATTTTCAGGTTGGGTACTAACAGTAGCCCTTCGACGACGCTTCTTGCAAGGCATGGAGGGTCGTCGATTAAGAAAACGAACCGATCTGAAACATTCCAAATCGAGAGAGGAATGAGAAAGAAGGTGACCAAGTTGGTCGAGTGGTTGAACCTAAGTTAGGCTACCTACGTATCCAAAGGGAATTAATCCAGTCGTAGTTCGAGCGTATGAGGGAGAATGAAACAAGACATCGTCTTTTCACTGGGGATAGACAAACATTCGTCAAGCAATAAAGTCACGTGGACCCTACTTGGGAGAAAAGGAAACGAAACAAAACATCATTGAGCAATAAAGTCGTTGCAGATAGACTTTCCAGAAATGAATCGTCATAGAAAAAATAAAGTAGTTGCAGATGGGCTTTACCGGGGAAGGAGATAAAAAGGAGGAAACCAAAAAGAAACGAAACATCGTTGAGCAATAAAGTCATTGCAGATAGACTTTATAGAAACGATCATCGTAGAACAAATAAAGTCATTGCCGATACACTTTACTTGGGGACATAGGTAAAAAGGAAGAAACCAAAAAGAAACGAAACATCGTTGATCATCATCGGCTATGCATTATAAGTAGGGATTAAAACATTAGATCTAGCATGTTATGCATGGGATAAGCCGTAGATCTAGCATAATAATAAGAATATCATGAACATGTATGAATAAACACAAAAGCATGAAGATAGCTACCCTAGTCATAGAGCATATTATGAATTCTAGTAAGAACATAAAGAACACATTATGAATCACATGAATATAGGCATATAAACATTATGAAACTAGCATAAATCATATCTAAACTAAGAAAACATGACAAATTCTCACCAATCTTGATAAGAACGAGGTCGAATCTCTTGCGCGGATTCGCCGGACCTTCGGGACTTCTAGAAAGGCTTAGAGAGAGAGTTCTGCCGTCAGTTTAGGCTGTAGAACTTGCGGGGGGAGAATTATGTGTCGAAATTATGAACTGAGGTCATCTATTTATAGGGTTTCTGACCCGGAAGGAGTGGCTGCCCGGCCCGGTCTAAGTGGTTGGCTCAGTTCCCAATGCTTTGATCAGTTTGTACTCTAGAGGATGATGAGATAACGTCTATCTTTATAGCTTCATCCAATCAGGCTGTCAATATCTCTTTATCTGGGCTTTTCGAGAAATCCTAGATAAGTCCTGTGCAGTTCGTAAATGCCTAGGAGGTCCCTGTGAGTTCTAGAATGCCTAATAACTCATTTTCTGGTTGGGTACTAACAGTAGCCCTTCGGCAACGCTTCTTGCAAGGCATGGAGGGTCGTCGATTAAGAAAACGAACCGATCTGAAACATGAGTTCCAAATCGAGAGAGGAATGAGAAAGAAGGTGACCAAGTTGGTCGAGTGGCTGAACCTAAGTTAGGCTACCTACGTATCCAAAGGGAATTAATACAGTCGTAGTTCGAGCGTATGAGGGAGAATGAAACAAGACATCGTCTTTTCACTGGGGATAGACAAACATTCGTCAAGCAATAAAGTCACGTGGACCCTACTGGGGAGAAAAGGAAAAGAAACAAAACATCATTGAGCAATAAAGTCGTTGCAGATAGACTTTTCAGAAATGAATCGTCATAGAAAAAATAAAGTCGTTGCAGATGGACTTTACCGGGGAAGGAGATAAAAAGGAGGAAACCAAAAAGAAACGAAACATCGTTGAGCAATAAAGTCATTGCAGATAGACTTTATAGAAACGATCATCGTAGAACAAATAAAGTCATTGCCGATACACTTTACTTGGGGACAGAGGTAAAAAGGAAGAAACCAAAAAGAAACGAAACATCATTGAGTAATAAAGTCGTAGCAGATAGACTTTACAGAAACGAAATCATCGTAGAACAAATAAAGTCGTTGCAGATGGACTTTACTTGGGGAAAGAGGAGAGGTCATATACACGGTTCGACAAGAAGTTTAAAGAATCGAGAACAAAAAGAGGGATGAATTCTAACTTCCTATAGTGCGTACATAATCGCATAATTTATCGGGGAGCTACGGTACTTTAAGAAGTGCAGTTCCTCAGCATCGCAGAATCCGGTAACAAGTAACGCCGATTGTCTAGAGCTCGCATGGTGTTACGCCTATAACTTTCTCAACATGAATGGTTTATGGATTCATCCCACCTCTTATTATAATTTTTTGGGTTTACGGAGCTTCTGACCTCCAATTATAAATTGATTTAGTTATTTAAGGATTTTACGACGGTTTCCTTAATCCGCCTTTGGGTTTATGGATGTTTCCTACCTCCAATCATAATTTTAGGGTTTAAGGACGTTCCCAGCCTTTGATTATAGATTGTTTTGGTGTTTTATGCGGTCTTCCGGACTGGATTTGATTAAGTTTGGTGATTTATGCGGTCTTTCGGACCGGATTTGGTTAAGTTTGGTGATTTACGCGGTCTTCTGGACCAGATTTGGTTAAGTTTGGTGATTTACGCGGTCTTTCGGACCGTATTTGCTTAAGTTTGGTGATTTACGCGGTCTTCCGAACCGTATTTGCTTAAGTTTGGTGATTTACGCGGTCTTCCGGACCGGATTTGGTTAAGTTTGGTGATTTACGTGGTCTTCCGGACCGGATTTGCTAATTTTGGATTAAAAATAAGCTGAGGGGTTAAATTGTAAAATTTCTCGCCTGGAAGAATAACTGGCCACGCGGCGAAACTTTCTGATTGGCTGATTTTCATATGCGGGGATTGCTTGTGGGCGCGCGAGATGGAGGGCTGAGATCGTGCCACGTCGCCGGGACACACTAGCCGCGCGGCTAGTCCCTTTGTTGGACAGAACCTACAAACAGCCGCCGGCTGTCTCTTTCCTCTCCACTTTTCCTTCCTTTTGTCTATCTTTAAGAGAGAAAAAGAGAGCTTTTGAGATTTTTCATCATTATTTCGATGAATCTTGAGTATATCTTTGGTGCGGGGCAACCATATGAGCAGTATGCAGGTGCGGGACCACAATTTGAGCAAGGAGGTGGTGCGGGACCCCAATTTGAACAAGGTGAAGGTGTGGGGTAGCATCAACAATGGGCGAGGATGGCTTCGCAAAACTTCCGTCCCGATGAGTGGCATTTCACAATGGGACAACACATCGACTTGTATGTGGGCATTGATAAGCATTGGTCTGGCGGGAGACTGATGGAGACGAAAGAGGTAACGATCTCGCTTTATTGCTTTTTTTGGGTATTTTTATGTCTTTTATTTCATACTTGTTGTATTACTTTTAGACTACGTTAAATTAATCGTTCGTGATTATTTAATTTTTTGAGATTTGTTGATTAATTTTTGGGGACGGAAAATATATGCGTGAGTAGATAAAATAAAGCATGTATGTACACTTTAAATCATAGCACATAATTGCTAGTTGGGTAACATACATTTGTTGTGTTTACCTGCATATGATGAAATCTCGTGGGCCTACGAGAGTGGTGGCAGAGCTATGGCAGAGGTTGCAGCCGGGTGGTGCGGTAAAGGAGAGGATCCGGGCTCAGGGCTACGGTCCGTTTTTTTATGCTGTACGGGCTGTAGAGGGGACCCAGAAGGTGATGGGTCTGGTTGAGGTGATGAGGGAGTATTGGTGGGACACCACCCACACGTTCCATTTTAGTTGGGGAGAGGTAACTTTTACTCCTACCGACTTTGCTGCTATCACGGGGCTCATGTTCACGGACGTGGAGCTACCTTTTGATGAGTCCTTGGCTGCGGACCCGCACCGTTAGGTAGATCTGATTGGGATGCCGTTGGGCAAAGGTGTGAAGGGAAACGGCTTTGAGGCGGGTCATCTGAGGACCTTGGTATAGGAGGCTATCCGGGATTATGTTGAGGGTGTTCACGACACTGACTGTCTGGTGCGGGCCTTTCTGTGGTATAACTTGTCGCAGACCCTGTTCCCGAGTGCGGGGACCTTTTATCGTTTTTCCCTGTTGGGTGCTCTGGCTGATCTGGAGCAGGCGAGTCAGGTCTCATGGGGAGGAGCCGAGCTGGCGGAGATTTACAGGGCCCTTGATGTCTGCTCGAGGTCTAGTACCTTGTCTTTCGACTACTTTCAGTTTGCCTTTGAGGTATGTCTCTAACTTTTTTATTATTTCATGCTCGTCCTTTGTTAAAACTGTTTAGAACTGAGATATTGCCTTTGTCCATAGGTGTGGGTCTACGAGCTATTCCATATTGCTCCATTTGGCGTGCAGGGGGTGAAGGAAGTCCCGGTTATGAGGTTCTGGGCAAAGAGCAACCGGTTGGAGGGCCGCGGCAAGGCCAGGAAGACTCCTGATCTGGGGATTTTTACTGCGAAGTTGAGTAGTCCGCTGCATGAGGACTTTTAGCTCTTCCCTTGGTCGGATCAGGTGCTGGCCGGGGTCGGTCAGGCTCAGGAGTTTACTACTTCCCGATGCTTCTTGACAGGGTTAACTGGGGACGCCATGTATCTTGGCGAGAGAGTCTTCAAGCAGCATAGCAGACATCCTATGTTGTGGGCCCCGAGTGAGCCTCCGAGAGACATGCTATATCCGGCTAGGCTGAGGAGGAGCGGTGACTACCGGGTCAGAACTCCGGCCCATTTATACCAGAGTGGGGTTGATTACGAGTGGTTCGTGGTGAACGTGTTAGTGAGCCCACAGGTGTTGGCGAGGAGGTAGGCTGGTGCCTATCCGGTTGGCTTGAGTAGGGGAGCTAGATATGGTATGGACATGCCACGGTTCCCGGACAGTATTCGGATGCAGCGGGGTGGTGCCGAGGTAGATTTCGATCTGACTCCGACTGAGGCTGATGAGGTTGCTGGGGCCCAACTTCCTCCGCTTGGAGCTACGGTATGATACCTTTTGATTTCTGTCTTGTACACACACACTTTAGATTTGTATCTGAACTGTGCTTTATTTGTCCCAAGTGACTCGGGAGGCCTATATATGATCTGTCCGTCGGGGCAATATCTTTGAGTGGCTATTCCGGAGCTTAGCCGCTGCTTGCACCTACCGTCGGGATGATGTGGTGTTGCCTCAGCGTAGAGAGAGGTCCCCCAAGGAGTCTGAGAGATCGAGGTCTGTCCGGAGTAGGAGCTCAGGAGCTGGTGGGTCCCGCCGTATGGAGTAGGGTGGAGAGGATGATGATGTGGACATCGAGGGTTCCGACTCGGACTAGATGTAGTCCTTTTATTTCCTGCAATTTGTTAGAGAGGGGGAGAGAAAGAAAAAACAAACATATTTATGTATAATATTTTATTCGCCTTTTTGGATGTAATTAATTAGTATTTTATTTACATGTTTTTTATATTTAGTACACTGCATGATCCCTAGGGGTAAGATGGGGATTACACACTGCCGGGCAGTTTCACCCTCTTTATCGGACCTCTTTCGTGATTTGGGACCTTCAATATGTCTGAAATGGGTCCATTCCGGCGTTTGACGGGGACAGACTTGCGATCTGTCTGAACTGGCTTATGTGGCCGCGTGGACAACCATGGGGAAGGACTGGCCGCGCGGCTAATCCTTGGTCTGACATGATTTTCGTTAGATTTTTCCTTGTACGATCAGGACTTGAACTCCTTACCCTATTTAATTAACAGTCTCGTAGAGAGACGAGGCAGACAACAGTTTTTCTTCTTTTTGCTCTAGATTTTGATCCTCCCACACTTTTCTGATGGATAGACACCCTAGGATTTCTGAGGAGAGACAAAACTATTTCATAAAAAGTTTGAAGATCTGGGTTGGGAAGCTTTCGAGGACAACTCGTGTAAACTTTGATAGGAGATTCGGAATTAAGTGCCTTTGGTCTTTGTATAGGGTTAAGTCCGATGAGAACCTAATTTGTGCTGCCGTTGGGACAATGAGAATCATGTCTTCAACTTTTCTTACAATGAAATAACCCCCACGTATGAAGACTTTGTGGCTCTTTATGGTGCGACAGTGATGGATAGGGTAGCCATGCCGCAGTACTCAGTGCCTGCGGAACTTTGGGTTTCCCAACTGTTAGGGATTTATGTTGAAGATGCTAGGGGTTTGCTGTTGGATGGTGGTGTCAGCCTCTATGGGCTTCCCACCAGGTTTATTAATAGCACAGTGGAATATAACACGGCTTTGGATTGTCTGGAACTTTGTCTGTTTGCCTTGGTATTATTTCCACCTTACGTAGGAGTAGCTACTATGGGTTGTCTTGACGTGGTGGACCAGGCTCGAGCCAATCGCAGTATTATCCCTTGCTTGCTTGGGGAAACTTTGCATGGTATTGGAGAGTTGGCCTCGGGAGCTCGGAAGATGACCAGGGGAAGTACCCGACTGTTAACCTTGTGGCTGCAAAAGAGACTTCGAGTCTTGGAGGAACCTGTTGAACCAGTGTCACCTTGGGTGCCAGAGTAGGCGCATAAAGCAGCAATTTGTAGGGATGGCTCGTTCTGCATAGGTGACATATATGGCACAGATGAGTACTGCTCAGATCAAATGCATGGTACCTCATTGGGGAGAGTACGGTGGACTCAGAGCGGTCTCTATATGATTCGGGTCCCTGCCTTTGATGAAACCACTTATTACTATGCAGTGCGGGTGTGCCGTCAGTACGGGATGCCTCAGATTATACCTTCATCATGTGATGAGACTTGTATCCGAGTTAATGTTAGGATGTTCTCTATGACTGCTGGGGTCGCAGTGCTCTTGGAACGGTGCTGGTCTGATGCTCTCATGCCTAGCATTCTTTGTATACAACGACCTCGTGACATACTTCTGTCTCGAGAATACTTGGACTGGTATCAGACGACCTTAGGGAATATGGGACAGACTCTGAGATGACTGAGACGTAGGGTAGTAATCACTTATGTCTCGAGCAGACGCTTGAGGGAGGACGAGAATGTGCAACGAGAGGTGGAAACCGAGTTGGCTCAGCTAGCACCTACTGAGAGGAAAAGAAAGAGAGAAGGCTCAACGGGGGTGACTCAGTTGAGGAAGGACTTATTTACGGATCCAACTAGACGGGCTAGACGCGGACGAAGGGACAAGAAACCGAAGGAAGAAGATGAAGAGGAGGAGGAGTGACTCCGAGTATCCAACCACAATCGTTGCAGACACATAGTTTAGATTTTAGTTTGTTTTAATTTATTTAAATTTCACAGCAGGTTATTTATTCGCAGGTTCTTTCGAGCTTAGTCTCATCAAATAAATGTTAATGTGTAGTGACTTTTGGAAATAGAGATTTTGCTTTAGTAATAAACAGATTGTTTGCTTTATTTGAAATTTGCTCAAACCAGATTTGGGTTTTTATTTATTTTTGAGACCGCACCATTGAAGGCTGCCTACGTTCCCCTTTTACAAGTGGGGCTAAGGGGCTCAGGTCACCGTAGTTCATTTCTGATTGTAGAAAGGGAAGATAGAAAGGGGGAAGTAAAGAGACTCTCTCTCTCTCTCTCTCTCTATATATATATATATATATATATATATATATATATATATATATATATATATATATTTATTTATTTTTTTATATTTTTTTTACAAGGGGTATGGCCGTTGTAGAAGACCGTTGATGGAGAGTACCGCTGATGGAGAGTACCATTTGTGGAGAAAGTCCATAGTGGTCAGTTTTAGTAGTCGCGGAGATTGTAAATCTTGACAGGGAGGAAGCCGTTGTCGTCCGTGTACACCCAATCTTCGTTCTACTTGGTTAAACGACCGTCTCGATGAGTAGTCGGATCTCCTCTTTCAATTCCTAACAGTCGTCCGTACTATGCCCTTCATTCTGGTGGTAAGAACACATTCTGCGCAGTTTAGAAATCTGTAGTGTCGCAGTAAGACCAAATTCTTGCATCGCTGTAGTTTTCCAATTTTCTTCAGTGCTTTGAACATGAGGCCCAATGGTAGATCCGAGCTTGTGCAATGTCGAAAACTGATGGGGGCTCCATTATGTGACTTGGATTTCCCGTGTGGTGGTCATAAGGACGGGGTATTTGCTATGTGGCTCTTTAGTTGAGTTAAATCCCATTCACATTTCTGGTTCCAACTTTCTTCTGAGCAATGCTGTAATTCTTTGTGGAGCGAGTCTCCTGCCATTGTGAGGCGCTGATGTAGTGTAGCAGACCTAGGAGTTTGATCCTTTCACTTTCTTGGCGATGGGGTGACATCATGATTAACTCTCTGATCTTTTCTGGGTCAGCCTCGAACTTTTGTCCCAATCTATAGCCTAGAGCTTTTGTCCGAATAGTACCGAATTCACATTTTGACAGATCCAAGAGAATTTTCTGACCTCTCAGAATGTTGAAGACTTTCCGCAGATCTTCGATGTGTCTACCGTAGGGTCTCTTGGAGTGTACTACTAAATCATCTATGTAGACATCTGTATCTATTAGCGATCTTGTTGGCACGTGGTAAGAGATACCAATGCCCTTCCATTCTAGGAATCTGCTGGCGTGACAATAGGTACCCCATGGGGTGTGAAATAGTAACTTCTCGTCTGTCTGTGCTGCGGCGTGTATCCGATTTTTATCGGTGAAACCTTCAAGGAATGATCGAACATCTCTGTCTTCGGCGGCTTCTAACAGTGCATTCGAGTCAAATGGCGGGAATTGTGTTTGGGGTTCAGTTCGTTAAGACTCATGATGTCTATGTGAACCGTCACCCTCCTTTTGTACTTCTTTGCGGAGATGATATTGAACAACCATTTTGGCCAAAATACTGACTTGATGAGATCTCTCTGTAGCAGCTTTTCGATTTCCATGGCCATTCGAGGAGGCCATTCGGGCTTGATTGGGGGCAGTACTTGCTTTACTAGCCCAATGTCTGGTGTTGTCACTTGTTCCCATTTTCTATCTGGCGTATCGTCACAGGAACATGCAAAGATGTCTTCATATTCTCTGAGCAGTTTGATCAATGCTTCTCGCTCTTCGCCTTGAAAGAAGCTCACTAAAGCAAACACCCTCTATCGGTATCCACACGACGAACGGATATCAAGAACACACCTTCTTGATCTGGATTGCTATACCCAAGGCATGGTGAAGAAACGATTTCTTCATAAGAATTTTTTGCTCCATTGATCATTGTATTTTGATGATTCTCAATCTCAAAATAAATAATCATACCTCTCTATATTTTATTGTTTCTAAAACAATTGTTATTGATTTCCAAAATCAACGTTGGAGGCTGTCAAACCCGGCTGCATATATTTATATGAGGGTTTGACCTTATTCCTTTTGGGATCGGGATTCCTTGTCGTACAAGAAAAACATACAAACTGACTAGATTCGGGGGGATCAGCCGTACGGCTCATTAGGGCATAATATCCAACACTTTCTCCCTCCATCTTCAGAGTTCTCTCTCTCTCTCGGTTTTCTCTCTCTCTCTGCCCGCCTCTCTCTCTCATCTTCTTGTGATTTTCTTTTCTTATTCGACAATAAAGAGGCAAGGGTATTCTAGAGAGATTTATATAGTAAAACCTTCTTTTCTTAACTCCTTATTCTAGAGAGATTTTGTTTTCTTTTGCATGGAAGTAGATAGCTGTCGTGTGCACTCTTCTCCGTATTCCACGTTGCCACCTTCAATCTTCTATCCTTTACTATTAAAACCTTCTTTTCTTAACTCCTTTAACTCCAACAAAAGCTTTGATTCATTTTTTCTTCTATAATTGTTGTTCTTCAAGGAGATCTAAAGTTCCAAGATTTCAACACACAAGTAAGTTCATTTCATTTTTAATTGTAGTTTTTATCTTTCTCTATTTTAGTTTTTCATTATGTATATATATTGTACAACTTTTCAAAGTAGAAAAAGATCATCATAAATAATCAATGTTCTTGTGTAAAGATCTTCTTGTTTCATTCTCGTTCTGATAGATTTACATTACCTTCTGCTTGTAGAGATGAGGTACAAAGAATGGAAGTAGAACAAAAATATCCTTTCTAGTGATTAAATGTAGTGTTTATGTGCTTTAATGACATAAAATAAAACTTACATTATTGATGTTCTTTTTTGTACTATTTTACAGGAAGAGCAACGTTACAGTTACAGGGGTTGTAGAAAGAGATGTCATGATTACATCAGTCAATGATAGAACCGACAAATTTACTGAATTCAAATGGATTTTGTGCACTGTTATTGTCATAAAAGTCCGAGTTCGAAACCCGTTCCGCTACATAGGGACCACACACAAGCCAATGAGCCCAAGCATTTTGGATTCACTTGGCTTACCACACGCTCACTTAAAAGTCCATGGATGATGTTGAAGCTCATAGGTAAAAGGGGAGAATTTATCTATCTTAATAAAAGTCTACATCATTTTCATGTGGGATGAGGGGTATCGTAATTACTTTTTTTTCGGATGTTTAAGAAATTAAAAATTAACCTGATTGATAATGTTTTATTCTCACAAACTTATAGACATATAGTGGCCTACAATTGTGTTTAAAATCAGTGTGTGGATACTATTGTTAGCATAAGCCAATGAGCAAAAACATTTTGGGTTCAATTTGCTTACCACAGGCTCAATCAAAAGTTCATGGATGATGTTGAAGCTCATAATCAGTAGGGGAAAACTTATCTATCTTAATATAAGTCCACATTGTTTACATGTGGGATGAGGGGTATCGTAATTACTTTTTATTTTAATTTTTAACAAATAAATTATTAACCAGATTGTTAATGTTTTATTCTCACAACTTTTCTCACAACTTATAGAAAGATAGTGACCTACAATTGTGTTTAAAACTTGTGTGTGGATAATATTTTTAGCATAAATCAATAACTTCATACATATTTTGATGATGGTTTTATCAATTTTGTTTTAGCTAACAAAAATGAGTGAAAATATGGGTTCCCGTGCCAACCGAGTGACAAGGGCTATACTCACGAAGCCAAACCAGCTAATGTCCTTCGGTGAGGGAACAAGCTCTAAAAACAGAAGTGCGGAACCCACTTATAACAACCACGACTGGAAAAAGAAGGGTTCCGAAGAATACAACAACAACGGTGCACTTGGTAAGAAGACCGAATGTCGGATTCTTTTATGAAGATGACTTTGTTACGATTTTGGAAGCATAATACTTTTATGATGAAATGGATTTGATGAGGGAACAAGCTCTACTAAAACAAAATGATGTTGCTTCTTGTTGTTGTAGTCTTGCAACTTGGATAAATCAATCCTCAAGATCCCATAAAGAAAATGGACTTGGAACAAGTTTTTTTTATTTTTTATATACAAAATGTGTCATGACTTTAAAAAAGTATGTTGCCTACATGAAAAATATATTATAGCATTATTAAAATTTTATTATAATAAAGTAAGTAAAAACATGTTTCTAGAATATGAGCAGATGTTTAGATATCTTCGGGATACTCCGATAAAATCCATCGCATAAAGCTTCCGCGATTATTTTAGCCATCGTGAAGTCCATATTATAAGGCGTAGTCGCTAACGGTATATGCGATGAGAATCACAATTGAATATGATTGCGATAGTTTATACAATTGCATAAGAACCATTTTTTGCTTTTTTTATTTTCCTAATAATTAAATTCCGCCGCATAAGAAAATATGCGATGGAAAATGCAATTGTCTATTCATATGAACTTGTGCTGGAATAGTCATCGCCAAATGTTTTGCTGAAATGGCAAATTTTGCATATTCATCCATTAAATTATGGCAATAGCCATCATATAATAGCCCCCTCCCACCTCAATGTATATATTTAAATATATATTATATGTATAATATATAATTATTGGTGTAATAAATCTCATAATATTCATGATTAATATGGTGAAAATAATAGAAGATTAAACAAAAAATTGCGAAGACATAAGTTTTTAATTTGTCCGAAACACATACCAAATACTCAACATAATTTGTCCAAAATATCAGGGTGAATTCTTTCTCACGAGAAAATGTTGTGCATGTAAGATATAACCCATTTATATGCTTTTGCTAATTTTCAATCTTATTTTTAAGGAATCGGTAATTAATTATTTAAAAATTGAAAAAATGATAACTTTAATCCATGAAATTAATAATAAACTTCCTTTTTTGAATCCAAATTATTAAGAAAAAGTTTTGGCTTGAATATGAATAGGTTGAATAAAATTATTGAATTTATTAAAAGAATTATTTTTTACTGAAATATTTTATTTCTCTCACTATATTTTTTTAAAGGTATATTATTATATATTTTTAAATGATCATATAAGCTTTGTCAACATACAAAACCATCAAAGAGCTAATTTTAAGGTTGAATAACTTGAAAAATTAGAGGAGAAAAGTATTTGAGACTCTTTTAAAATTAATTAATTATTTTTAGCGCATTATAAACAATTTTTAAATGTAATTTAATAGTAGAAAATTAGTAAAAATAAATTAAAGAGACAAACAAAGATATAAATCCATAATTGAGGACAAAATTAATATAAGCGCTAACTTTAGGGACCAAACTATTATTAGTTTCAAGGGTATATTCGGCATTTTAAAAATCTCACAGATGGAAGGGGTAAACTGGCAGAAATAAAAGCCATCATAATGGACCAAACTAATAAAATTTATTCATGAAGGAGAAAACTAATAAAAACTGCCAAGTTTAAGGACCAAATTATTATTTAATTCCCTTTTTTACTCCATGTTTTCCAAAATTAGCTCACACCAACCAAATGGAGACAAAGGGAAACTGGGAAAAGGATGTAACATTCAGATATCAATTATTTAAATTGGAAATGACCATCCACCAGTCCAGTTTATATTTGAAAGCATAGAAATGACCACCCGCTGAGTTTGTTTTAAGATATATTCCTAGCTACACCAGAACTTTCATTTGGCGTTAGAGCTAACACTCGACTACGCTGAGTGTCGATCCCAAAAAGTCTAGTCATAATAGAATGTCAATTAAATCATGGTAATAAACCTCTTGTCATGGTAACAAAACGTATGGTCGAAAGTAAGCCAAAAGACATCCACAACCCGTACTAAAATCAAGAAACCAAGTAACTTCTCTATACGATCGAAACTAAGCCAAAACGCATCCACATTCCCGTATAGATTGGCCACTTGTTTCAAGACATTTTCATTATCTCTTAATCTCATGGATTACAGCAATTCTGAATTCTTCAGAACTCTGATTTCTGCAACTTTCTGGATTGAATCATATTTCAGGAAATACGGTTTCGAAAACCAGCCATCTGAAACCAGATTCGAATTCTGTAAACGATTTATAGAACAATCAGAAACCAGAAAACAAAACAAAACTATCAAGAAAACCCTAAGCAGCCGTACAGCTACATAGGGGCCGACCGACTTCCAAGCCGCCGTACGGTCGCCTTCCCCAGAATCTCAGATTTCCAGAATTTCTTAAATATGATCAATCCCAATATCGTGTTCATGCATTAATCAGATTAAACATACACGAATTTACAGATTACGAATTTAATTAGATCTAACAAATATCATGAATAAACAATTTATTACATATACAAATTAGATCAAATTATCAATACACATAATCCAATTATTTATTGATAATCCCAACATGCAATTATTCATATAGATCACATCAATATAAAAATTACATAATCCCTATCTAATCACGCTCATCAACCCTCAATCACATATTCATCTTTTTCATCATGCAGAATCATATAATCGAATTAAATAATTTAAACATGATGTATTAAAATAATCAACGATGAATGGGGCTCTGATACCACTTTTGGGTTTTGATGCATCATGTGTAGCGGGATAAACATAAGATCAAACACCTATGAGCCTGAATCCATGCATGTTGATTAAATTAAATACAAGATGAAAGAAACATACCCTTGAAGATCAATCCATGAACACGGACTTTGAGGTGCTAAAGCAAACACCCTCTATCGGTATCCACACGTCAAACGGATATCAAGAACACCTTCTTGATCTGGATTGCTAGACCCAAGGCATTGTGAAAATTTTTGCTCCATTGATCATTGTATTTTGATAATTCGCAATCTCAAAATAAATAATCAAACCTCTCTATATTTTATTATTTCTAAAACAATTGTTATTGATTTCCAAAATCAACATTGGAGGCTGTCAAACCCGGCTGCATATATTTATATGAGGGTTTGACCTAATTCTTTTTGGGATCGGGATTCCTAGTCGTACAAGAAAAACAAACAAACTGACAAGATTCGGGGGGACCAGTCGTACGGTGGCCTTTGTGCCGTATGGTGGCCAGAGTTAAATTCCCTGATTTTCAGCCTTTTTCCAATCCGTTCTATTGTGTGTGACCCAATAGGATTATACTAAGTTGGCAATGAGTCCGAACCATTCAGATTCCGTAAGTCATAAGCGGACTCTAGCAAGCCATTATGTCTACCCAATTAGTATAACTTTAGAAGTCCAAAGTTACCTTATAGAACATATCACAATCCCTTTATCACGCGATATCACATTGGACATAAGCAATGGTCCACGTTAACTTATGTTGTCCAATGCTTTCTCGATCCCGAGTAGATTGATATGAGCAAATAACATTGAACACATCAATTCATTTGGGCATGGCCATGCACTATCATCAATCTTACTCATCGAGTGGCACAGCAGATATCTCTCTTGAGAGAGGGACAAATCCTATCTTGAATTATCATTCTTCCCTACAAGAATCTGATCATGCCAATCATAGCCTTTATAACTACCCGGTTAAAGGCAGCGTTTGACTATGTCAAACATAATGTTCATCATGTGGAAGACCATGATAATCCCAGGTCTAAGGATTCAAATGGTATGACTATCATGAGATTTAATTATGACATTTGACAATGACATAAATCTCATAACGGGTCTATCCAGTACCTTGTTCTCCAAGAAGTACCCACAAGTTTAATCCGCATCCTATGCACCATAATAATCATATGATTATCCATTAAACTCATGCTAGCCCTTCACAAGTGCTAGGGACAATGATTATTAAAATAAACATGCAAAAGATATAATAATCGGGTTTGTTATTTCTGTAACAATGAAGCTATGATATAACGCATAGGCCTTTCTCAAGGGCCTAGGGCATAATATCCAAGACTTTCTCCCTCATTCTTCCGAGTTCTCTCTCTCTCAGTTTTCTCTCTCTCTCTCTCTCTCTGCCCGCCTCTCTCTCTCTTCTTCTTGTGATTTTCTTTTCTTGTTTGACAATAAAGAGGCTAGGGTATTCTAAAGAGATTTATATAGTAAAAGGTTTCTCAACTCCTAACACAAAAAGGATTCCTTCTCTAATTAAAATAAATACTTGGGCTTTTCTATTTTGACTTAATAACTAAAGTCCAATACTTCTTTAATGACTCGGACCAAATAATAACTAAAGAGTCCAAAATGAAATAAAAAGGGGAGGGGGAGGATATTACAAGATCCTTCTAGGATTCTCACTCTTTCAAAATAGAATGGAAAATGAGAAAAAAGTTGTAAGGTTTCCGTGTTTTCTTTTGCATGGAAGTAGACAGCTATCGTGTGCACTCTTCTCCGTATTCCACGTTGCCACCTTCAGTCACCTATCTTTTACTATTAAAACCCTCTTTTCTTAACTCATTTAACTTCAACCAAAGCTTTGATTCATATTTTCTTCTATAATTGTTGTTCTCCAAGGAGATCTAGAGTTCCAAGATTTCAACACACAAGTAAGTTCTTTTCTTTTTTAATTGTAGTTTTTATCTTTCTCTATTTCAGTTTTTCATTATATATATGTTGTAAAACCTTCTAAAGTAGAAAAAGCTCATGATAAATAATCTATGTTTTTGTGTAAAGATCTTCTTGTTTCATTCTCGTTCTGATAGATTTACATTACCTTCTGCTTGTAGAGATGAGGGACTAAGAATGGAAGTAGAACAAAAATATCATTTCTAGTGATTAAATGTAGTGTTTATGTTCTTTTATGACATAAAATAAAACTTACATTATTGATGTTCCTTTTTGTAATATTTTACAGGAATAGCAAAGTTACAGTTAGAGGGGTTTGTAGAAAGAGATGTCATGATTACATCAGTCAATGATAGAACCGACAAATTTACTGAATTCAAATGGATTTTGTGCACTATTATTACCATAAAAGTCCGAGTTCGAAACCCACCCGTTCCGCTACATAGGGACCACACACAAGCCAATGAGCCCAAGCATTTTGGATTCACTTGGCTTACCACACGCTCACTCAAAAGTCCATGGATGATGTTGAAGCTCATAGGTAAAAGGGGAGAATTTATCTATCTTAATAAAAGTCTACATCATTTTCATGTGGGATGAGGGGTATCGTAATTACTTTTTTTTTATGTTTAACAAATTAAAAATTAACCTGATTGATAATGTTTTATTCTCACAAACTTATAGACATATAGTGGCCTACAATTGTGTTTAAAATCTGTGTGTGGATACAATTACTTACCACAGGCTCACTCAAAAGTTCATGGATGATGTTGAATCTCATAGTCAGTAGGGGAGAACTTATCTATCTTAATATAAGTCCACATTGTTTACATGTGGGATGAGGCGTATCGTAATTACTTTTAATTTTAATTTTTAACAAATAAATTATTAACCAGATTGTTAATGTTTTATTCTCACAACTTTTCTCACAACAAATAGAAAGATAGTGACCTACAATTGTGTTTAAAACTTGTGTGTGGATAATATTGTTAGCATAAATCAATAACTTCATACATATTTTGATGATGGTTTTATCAATTTTGTTTTAGCTAACAAAATGAGTGAAATTATGGGTTCCCCTGCCAACCGAGTGACAAGGGCTATGCTCACGAAGCCAAACCAGCTAATGTCATTCGGTGAGGGAACAAGCTCTAAAACCAGAAGTGCGGAGCCCACTTATAACAACCACGACTGGGAAAAGAAGGGTTCCAAAGAATACAACAACAAAGGTGCACTTGGAAAGAAGACCGAATGTCGGATTCTTTTATGAAGATGACTTTGTTACGATTTTGGAAGCATAATACTTTTATGATGAAATGGATTTGATGAGGGAACAATCTCTACTAAAACAAAATGTAGTTGCTTCTTGTTGTTGTAATCTTGCAACTTGGATGAATCAATCCTCAAGATCCCATAAAGAAAATGGACTTGGAACAAGTTTTTTGATTTTTTATATACAAAATGTGTCATGACTTTAAAAAAGTATGTTGCCTATACATGAAAAATATGTTATAGCATTATTAAAATTTTATTATAATAAGGTAAGTAAAAACATGTTTCTAGAATATGAGCAGGTGTTTAGATATCTTCGGGATACTCCGATAAAACGCATCGCATAAAGCTTCCGCGATTGTTTTAGCCATCGTAAAGTCCATATTATAAGGCCTAGTCGCTAACGGTATATGCGATGGGAATCACAATTGAATATGATTGCGATAGTTTATACAATTGCATAAGAACCATTTTTTGCTTTTTTTTTTATGTTCCTAATAATTAAATGCCGTCGCATAAGAAATTATGGGTTCGATCCCCCCCTCCCCCCAGAAGTTAGAGAGAAGTTTTTCTCTCCCTAGGATTTGTCTTCTAGGCGCTTCTGCTGATGATTATGTATTGAGTTCAACTATGAATTAAATTTAAAAAAAAAAATTAATAAAAACAAAATAAAAAAAAATGCAATTGCCTATTCATATGAACTTGTGCTGGAATAGCCACCGCCAAATGTTTTGCTGAAATGACAAATTTTGCAGATTCATCCATTAAATTATGGCAATAGCCATCATATTATAGCCCCCTCCCACCTCAATGTATATATTTAAATATATATTATATGTATAATATATAATTATTGGTGTAATAAATCCCATTATATTCATGATTAATATGGTGAAAATAATAGAAGATTAAACAAAAAATTGCGAAGACATAAGTTTTTAATTTGTCCGAAACACATACCAAATACTCAACTTAATTTGTCCAAAATATCAGGGTGAATTCTTTCTCACGAGAAAATGTTGTGCATGTAAGATGTAGCCCATTTATATGCTTTTGCTAATTTTCAATCTTATTTTTAAGGAATCGGTAATTAACTATTTAAAAATTAAAAAAATGATACCTTTAATCCATGAAATTAATAATAAACTTCATTTTTGGAATCCAGATTATTAAGAAATTTTTTTGCCTTGAATGTGAATCGGTTGAATAAAATTTTTGAATTTATTAAAAGAATTATTTTTTACTGAAATTTTTTATTTCTGTCACTATATTTTTTAAAGATTATTATATTTTTTAAAAGTGATCATATAAAATTTGTCAACATACAAACCCATCAGAGAGTTAATTTTAAGGTTGAATAACTCAAAAAAATTAAAGGAGAAAAGTATTTTCGACTCTTTTGAAATTAATTAATTATTTTTAGCGCATTATAAACAATTTTTAAATGTAATTTAATAGTAGAAAATAAGTAAAAATAAACAAAAGAGACAAACTAAGATATAAATCCATCATTGAGGACAAAATTAATATAAGCGCTAAATTTAGGGACCAAACTATTATTAATTTCAAGGGTATATTCAGCATTTTAAAAATCTCACAAAAGGAAGGGGCAAACTGGCAAAAAAAAAGCCATCATAATGGACCAAACTAATAAAATTTATTCATGAAGGAGCAAACTAATAAAAACTGCCAAGTTTAGGGACCAAATTTTTATTTAATCCCCTTTTTTACTCCATGTTTCATTACTTTCACTTTCCAAAATTACTTCACGCTCACACCAACCAAATGGAGACAAAGGGAAACTGGGAAAAGGATGTAACATTCATATATCAATAAGATAGTTAAATTGCAAATGACCATCCACTAGTCCAGTTTATAATTGAAAGCATGGAAATGACCACCCGCTGAGTTTGTTTTCAGATATATTCTTAGCTACACCAGAACTTTCATTTGGCGTTAGAGCCAACACTCGTCTACGCTGAGTGTTGATCCTAAAAAGTCTAGTCATAATAGAATGTCAATTAAATTATGGTAATAAACCTCTTGTCATGGTAACAAAACATACGGTCGAAACTTAGCCAAAAGACATCCACAATCCCGTACTAAAATCAAGAAACCAAGTAACTTCTCTATAAGGTCGAAACTAAGCCAAAACGCATCCACATTCCCGTATAGATTGGTCACTTGTTTCAAGACCTTTTCATTGTCTCTTAATCTCATGGATTACAGCAATTCTAAACTCTTCAGAACTCTGATTTCTACAACTTTCTGGATTGAATCATATTTCAGGAAACACGGTTCCGAAAACCAGCCATCTGAAACAGATTCGATTTCTGATTCAAATTCTGTAAATGATTTACAGAACAATCAGAAAACCAGAAAACAAAACAAAACTGCCAAGAAAACCCTAAGCAGCCGTAAGGCTATATAGGGGCCGACCAGCTTCCAGGCCGCCATACGGTCGCTTTCCCCAGAATCCCAGATTTCCAGAAGTTCTTAAATCCGATCAATCCCAATATCGTGTTCATGCATTAATCAGATTAAACATACAAGAATTTACAGATTACGAATTTAATTAGATCTCCAATATCATGAATAAACAATTTATTACATATACAAATTAGATCAAATTATCAATACACATAATCTAATTATTTATTGATAATCCCAACATGCAATTATTCATATAGATCACATCAATATAAAAATTACATAATCCCCATATATTCATGCTTATCAACCCTCAATCATATATTCATATTTTTCATCATGCAAAATCATAAAATCGAATTAAATAATTTAAACATGATGTATTAAAATAATCAACGATGAACGGGGCTCTGATACAACTTTTGGGTTTTGATGCATCATGCGCAGCAGAATAAACATAAGATCAAACACCCATTAGCCTGGATCTGTGCATGTTGATTAAATTAAATACAATATGAATGAAACATACCCGTGAATATCAAATCTATGAACACGGACTCTGAGGTGCTAAAGCAAACACCCTCTATCGGTATCCACACGTCGAACGGATATCAAGAACACCTTCTTCATTTGGATTGCTAGACCCAAGGCAGGGTGAAGAAACGATTTCTTCATAGGAATTATTTTGCTCCATTGATCATTGTATTTTGATGATTCTCAATCTGAAAATAAATAATCATACCTCTCTATATTTTATTGTTTCTAAAACAATTGTTATTGATTTCTGAAATCAACATTGGAAGCTGTCAAACCCGGCTGCATATATTTATATGAGGGTTTGACCTAATTCCTTTTGGGATCGGAATTCCCTGTCGTACAAGAAAAACAAACAAACTGACCAGATTCGGGGGGACCAGCCGTACGGCTCATTAGGAGCAGTACGGTGGCCTTTGTGCCGTACGGTTCCCAGAGTTACATTCCCAGATTTTTAGCCTTTTTCCAAACCGTTCTATTATGTGTGACCCAATAGGATTATACTAAGTTGGCAACGAGTCCGAACCATTCAGAACCCGTAAGTCATAAGCGGACTCTAGCAAGTCATTATAACTACCCAATTAGTATAACTTTAAAAGTCCAAAGTTACCTTATAGAACATATCACAATCCCTTCATCACGCGATATCACATTGGACATAAGCCATGGTCCACGTCAACTTATGTTGTCCAATGCTTTCTCGATCCCGAGTATATTGATTTGAGCAACTGACATTGAACACATCAATTCATTTAGGCATGGCCATGCACTATCATCAATCTCACTTATTGAGTGGCACAACAGATATCTCTCTTGAGAGAGGGACAAATCCCATCTTGACTTATCATTCTTCCCTACAAGAATCTGATCATGCTAATCATAGCCTTTATAACTACCCGGTTAAAGGTAATGTTTGACTATGTCAAACATAATGTTCATCATGTGGAAGACCATGATAATCTCAGGTCTAAGGATTTAAATGGTATGACTATAATGAGATTTAATTATGACATTTGACCATGACATAAATCTCATAACGGGTCTATCCAGTACCTTGTTCTCCAACAAGTACCCACAAGTTTAATCCGCATCCTATGCTCCATAATCATCATATGATTATCCATTAAACTCATGCTAGACCTTCACAAGTGCTAGGGACAATGATTATCATAATAAACATGCAAAAGATATAATAATCGGGTTTGTTATCTCTATAACATTGAAGCTATGATATAACGCATAGGCCTTTATCAAGGGCCTAGGGCATAATATCCAACACTTTCTCCCTCCTTCTTCTTAGTTCTCCCTCTCTTGGTTTTCTCTCTCTCTCTCTCTCTCTCTGCCCGCCTCTCTCTCTCTCTCTTCTTCTTGTGATTTTCTTTTCTTGTTTGATAATAAAGAGGCTAGGGTATTCTAGAGAGATTTATATAGTAAAAGGGTTTTCAACTCCTAACCCAATAAGGATTCCTTCTCTAATTAAAATAAAAACTTGGGGTTTTCTATTTTGACTTAATAACTAAAGTCCAATACTTTTTTAATGACTCGGCCCAAATAATAATTAAAGAGTCCAAAATAAATTAAAAAGGTGAGGGGCGGATAATACAAGATCCTTCTCGGATTCTCACTCTTTCAAAATAGAACGGAAAATGAGGAAAAAGTTGTAAGGTTTCCTTGTTTTCTTTTGCATGGAAGTAGACAGCTATCGTGTGCACTCTTCTCCGTATTCCATATGGCCACCTTCAATCTCCTATCTTTTAATATTAAAACCCTCTTTTCATAACTCCTTTAACTTCAACCAAAGCTTTTATTCATTTTTTCTTCTATAATTGTTGTTCTTCAAGGAGATCTAGAGTTCCAAGATTTCAACACACAAGTAAGTTCTTTTCATTTTTAATTGAAGTTTTTATCTTTCTCTATTTTAGTTTTTCATTATATATATGTTGTACAACTTTTTAAAGTAGAAAAAGCTCATCATAAGTAATATATGTTCTTGTGTAAATATCTTCTTGTTTCATTCTCGTTCTGATAGATTTACATTACCTTCTGCTTGTAGAGATGAGGGACTAACAATGGAAGTAGAACAAAAATATCCTTTCTAGTGATTAAATGTTGTTTTTAATGTGCTTTAATGACATAAAAGAAAACATACATTATTGATGTTCTTTTTTGTAATATTTTACAGGAAGAGCAACGTTACAGTTACAGGGGTTTGTAGAAAGAGATGTCATGATTACATCAGTCAATGATAGAACCGACAAATTTACTGAATTCAAATGGATTTTGTGCACTGTTATTACCATAAAAGTCCGAGTTCGAAACCCGTTCCACTACATAGGGACCACACACAAGCCAATGAGCCCAAGCATTTTGGATTCACTTGTCTTACCACACGCTCAGTCAAATGTCCATGGATGATGTTGAAGCTCATAGGTAAAAGGGGAGAATTTATCTATCTTAATAAAAGTCTACATCATTTTCATGTGGGATGAGGGGTATCGTAATTACTTTTTTTGATGTTTAACAAATTAAAAATTAACCTGATTGACAATGTTTTATTCTCACAAACTTATAGACATATAGTGGCCTACAATTGTGTTTAAAATCAGTGTGTGGATACTATTGTTAGCATAAGCCAATGAGCAAAAACATTTTGGGTTCACTTTGCTTACTACTGGCTCACTCAAAAGTTCATGGATGATGTTGAAGCTCATAGTCAGTAGGGGAGAACTTATCTATCATAATATAAGTCCAAATTGTTTACATGTGGGATGAGGGGTATCGTAATTACCTTTTATTTTAATTTTTAACAAATAAATAATTAACCAGATTGTTAATGTTTTATTCTCACAACTTTTTTCACAACTTATAGAAAGATAGTGACCTACAATTGCGTTTAAAACTTGTGTGTGAATAATATTGTTAGCATAAATCAATAACTTCATACCTATTTTGATGATGGTTTTAACAATTTTGTTTTAGCTAACAAAAATGAGTGAAAATATGGTTCCCGTGCCAACCGAGTGACAAGGGCTATGCTCACGAAGCCAAACCAGCTAATGTCATTCGGTGAGGGAACAAGCTCTAACAACAGAAGTGCGGAGCCCACTTATAACAACCACGACTGGAAAAAGAAGGGTTCCGAAGAATACAACAACAACGGTGCACTTGGAAAGAAGACCGAATGTCAGATTCTTTTATGAAGATGACTTTATTATGATTTTGGAAGCATAATATTCTTATGATGAAATGGATTTGATGAGGGAACAAACTCTACTAAAACAAAATGTTGTTGCTTCTTGTTGTTGTAGTCTTGCAACTTGGATGAATCAATCCTCAAGATCCCATAAAGAAAATGGACTTGGAACAAGTTTTTTGATTTTTTATATACAAAATGTGTGGTGACTATAAAAAAGTATGTTGCCTGTACATGAAAATATGTTATAGCATTATTAAAATTTTATTATAATAAAGTAAGTAAAAACATGTTTCAAGAATATGAGCACATGTTGAGATATCTTCGGGATACTCCGATAAAACCCATCACATAAAGTTTTCGCGATTGTTTTAGCCATCGTGAAGTCCATATTATAAGGCGTACTCGCTAATGGTATATGCGATGGGAATCACAATTGAATATGATTGCGATAGTTTATACAATTGCATAAGAACCATTTTTTGTTTTGTTTTGTTTTGTTTTTTTTCCTAATAATTAAATGCTGTCGCATAAGAAAATATGCAATGGAAAATGCAATTGCCTATTCATATGAACTTGTGCTGGAATAGCCATCGTCAAATGTTTTGTTGAAATGGCATATTTTGCAGATTCATCCATTAAATTATTGCAATAGCCATCATATAATTGCCCCCTCCCACCTCAATGTATATATTTAAATATATATTATATGTATAATATATAATTATTTGGTGTAATAAATCCCATAATATTCATGATTAATATGGTGAAAATAATAGAAGATTAAACAAAAAATTGCGAAGACATAAGTTTTTAATTTGTCCGAAACACATACCAAATACTCAACTTAATTTGTCCAAAATATCAGGGTGAATTCTTTCTCACGAGAAAATGTTGTGCATGTAAGATATAGCCCATTTATATGCTTTTGCTAATTTTCAATCTTATTTTTAAGGAATCGGTAGTTAACTATTAAAAAAAAAAGATACCTTCAATCCATGAAATTAATAATAAACTTCATTTTTGGAATCCAAATTATTAAGAAAAATTTTTGGCTTAAATTTGAATCGGTTGAATGAAATTATTGAATTTATTAAAAGAATTATTTTTTACTGAAATGTTTTATTTTTCTCACTATATTTTTTAAAGGTATGTTATTATAGTTTTTAAAAATGATCATATAAACTTTGTCAACATACAAACCCATCAAAGAGTTATTTTTAAGGTTGAATAACTCAAAAAAAAATAGAGGAGAAAAGTATTTGGGTCTCTTTTGAAATTAATTAATTATTTTTAGCGCATTATAAAAAAATTTAAATGTAATTTAATAGTAGAAAATTAGTAAAAATAAATAAAAGAGACAAACTAAGATATAAATCCATCATGAAGGACAAAAATAATATAAGCGCTAAGTTTAGGGACCAAACTATTATTAGTTTCAAGGGTATATTCAGCATTTTAAAAATCTCAAAGAAGGAAGGGGCAATCTGGCAAAAAATAAAAAGCCATCATAATGGACCAAACTAATAAAATTTATTCATGAAGGAGCAAACTAATAAAAATTGCCAAGTTTAGGGACCAAATTATTATTTAATCCCCTTTTTTACTCCATGTTTGATTACTTTCACTTTCCAAAATTACCTCACACCAACCAAATGGAGACAAAGGGAAACTAGGAAAAGGAAGTAACATTCAGAAATCAATAAGATAGTTAAATTGGAAATGACCATCCACCAGTCCAGTTTATATTTGAAAGCATGGAAATGACCACCCGCTGAGTTTGTTTTCAGATATATTCCTAGCTACACCAGAACTTTCATTTGGCGTTAGTGCCAACACTCCACTACGCTGAGTGTCGATCCCAAAAAGTCTAGTCATAATAGAATGTCAATTAAATCATGGTAATAAACCTCTTGTTTTGGATGGTACTAACTATCCTCTTTGGAAAGCCAAGATATGCATCTACATCCAATTTATTGATGAAAGAGCATGGATGAGAATTCTTGTCGCTTGAACTCCCTCCGCAAAAGAAGTAGCTCCAGCAACTGCTGGGGAGGCTGGTAAAAGGGAGGTCATGTTTTTTAGAAAATTTGAGCATGAATGGAGTGCTGATGAAATCAACTTAGCTAGTTATAATTCTAAGGCCATGGGAGCAATTTCAAGTTATGTTGATGTCCATATGTATAGGCTTATCAACAATCAAACCGTAGAAAAATATGCTTGGGACATTTTGCGAATGCAATGTGAAGGTGCTCCCGGTGTGAAGTATACCATGCTGAGAATCATTATGGATAAATTTAAAAACCTCGGAATGGAAATGCTAGAGATATCTAATGAATGTATAGGTCTAGGTGAAGCTATATCAAATGCTAGACTTGTAAGCAAGATCTTAAGATCCATTCATGAGAGGTTTAACATTAAGTCATTGTTATTGAGGAAACAAGTGATTTTAATGCTGTTAGACTTGATGTATTCTCACTGTTTTTTTCCACTATGAAAAGTCTAATCTTGAAGAAGATGACATGGCTCTCATAATAAAAAGTTTGGAACAATTTTAAGAAGCAAAAGAGGTACCAAATTTCCTTGTAACCTCAATCAACCTGAAAAGACTAATACTATTAGTGAGTCAAAATTTAAGAATAAGTCCTTTGACAAAAGAGGAAATGAATCTATTCAGTGTAGAGCTTATCATGGTTTTGGTCATTATGCTAATGAGTGTGCTAACACACTTAAGAAAAATGGGATGAGTTTACTGTTTCATTGAGTGACACTGAGGAGGATGATAATAATGAAAATATTTCTACCATTGAACCTTCCTCCCTTGGAACATGTACAGAAGATACCCCAAGCAAGATTGATTCTGGATGTAACTCAGTTATGAAAATAGATGTGGACATAACCAGGAACTCATTTAGGTGTCACAATATGAAGGAAGATTCTGACGATGAAGGATGTATAGAATTCTCATATGATGAGTATTTTGAAACTTATGAATAGCTGCATAATTATTGAAGGAAGAGGTAGAAAAATTGGAGGTAATGAGCAACGTAAATAAAAGTATTTTTCTGATAGAATTTGTAATCTAGAAAAAGAAAGAAGTATTCTTGTTTCAAAAATTTTGAGTCAACAAGAGTCTATTGAAAAATTGGAAGAGTTACATTAAAAGGGTTGGAGAAATAGAAAAATGTCAATATGATCTTGAGAAAGTTGAAAGCAATCTTTCCATGTTAACCAAATTAAAAAATAAAAATGAAAATTGATGAAACAATGTTTTTTGGTAATAATGATAGTCCTGGCCCTAGTTACTTAAGATCTGTGTTTGTTAGAGAGGGATATGAGATTTCAAAATCTCACCAATAGAAAGTCTTGGAAGAGACACAGAGATTTGGGCCTATGATGAGTCCAAGGATGTACACACATCCTAGGTCACATAAGAGAAACCACCCTCGCAAGAAAATATGACTCATCATAGCCTGATCAAAACAATTTGTGAACTAAGGAATCTTGGTTACCTATCATGTGCCAAGAGACACAGAGATTTGGGCCTAACAATTGGTATCAGAGCTTGGAATTTTGAAAGAAATTTCCAAGCTTTGCAGCTTGTATTGCCGATACCATGGCAGGAAAAATCATGCAGTCGTTCAACATCACTACCATTCCGTTGTTCAACGTCAATGAGTTTGGTGTCTGGAAATCTCGTATGATAAAGTATATGAACTCAATCGACGACCGGTTAATGCAAGTAATAGAAGGTGGTCCAATCATTCCTCTAAAGGTCTCAACCACCTACCGACCAATTCCCTCCACTCCGCTGACTAACCTTGATTGAAAACCTAGAGAAGAATGGACTGATGAAGACAAACTTTCAGTTGCTCCAGATGGAAAGGCGTGCCACATTATCTCATGTGGATTGGACGACAAGCAATAAAAACTGATTGACTTGTGCTCCACGGCTCAACAATGCTGGAATAAACTCCTTGCATACTTTGAAAGAGATGAGCAGGTGAAAGACAACAGACTCTACGACTGCATTGCTGAGTTTGAATCTTTCAAGAAACTAGATGGTGAATCTCTCAGAAGTGCCTACGACAGATTCTGTGAGGTAAGTAATTTATGTGCTTCATTAGGTAAAGTGTATACTATGAAAGATCTTAACATTCGTTTTCTAAGCTCTTTAGGAAATGAGTATTATACTAAGGTCACTGTTGTTAGAGAAGTTAGAGACTTAAACAAGACCTCTATTCAGAATCTTGTGTCTAGTCTGTTCTTGTATGAGAGAGAACTGCAAAAACTTAACGTTCTCGATAAAAATTTCAAAAACTTGTCTCTATCAGCTCAATCTCAGGTATCCTTTCCCTCAACCAAATTCCCTCCTATAGATCCCCATCAAACACCCTGCTGTTCAAAAACCTCAGAAACACCTTCAGAACAAACAATGGACGAAGACGAATTTACCGCCTTCGCCAGAAACTACAAGAGGTTTAAAGACTTCAAAAGGATGCAAAAAGAAAGTCACCAGCAACAAAAATCCTTTACACCGCCATTTCAAAAATCAACAAGCTACAACAAACCAAGTACCAGTGCTACCGATGGCAAAAACAGCAAAGGTGATCTTGTCTGCTTCAACTGCAGAAAACCTGGTCACTTTGCTTCAAAATGTCCTCAGCCAAAGTATGAATACGTGAGGAAATCAGTAAACAAGAGATATCCAAAGTCTCGAAGCTATGTTGCCGATGATAGCACAGAAAAAGCCTTGCCGGTCTGGTGTGAAACCGATTCAGACGAAGATGCCGATGAAGATGCAGATGCCGATGTAAGTTTCGTTGCATTAGATTCAGATAATGCCGATCTTTCATCCTTTCCAACTCCAATCTACCGAGATCCCTCGCCGCCAAAGACTCCAGTCAATGAAGTACCAACTGGAAGAGTTCAACCATACTTCAAGGAAGTAAGCATTAAAGCAGAAAACCCAATAGGATACAAGGTTCATCAAGTGGGAACTTCACTCTATGGACAGTGTAACTCTTCTCACTTCAATGCTTCTAAAACAAAACCCTTGCCGATGACAAGAAAATTCTCATTCACCGAACATCCCAATAGTGCCAAAAGCCTTTCGAAACCTATCTCTTCCCTACCTGACTTCTCACCTGAACCCATTCTCTCTACTCCAAAAGATTCAGCCGATCCTCTTCCAGAATTATCTAAGGCTGAGATGGTAGAGATAATGGATGAACTTTTTATTGATTACGAGAAGTTGAGTAGCGTTCATAAAGTGATGGCTGCTGATTTCAAAAGAATTTCTAACGAGAATAGCTCGCTTATGTCTGAACTTTTAGTTCTCAAAGGACACGAGCTTGATTCCATCTCTCTAAAGAAAGAAAACCTGGATCTCAAAATCCAAGTAGCAGTATTGATAGCTCAGATCGAAGATCTTGTGAAAAGAAACAATCATCTCTCAAGGATTGTTGATTCTTACACAAAATGTAGAGTTGCTGTTGAAACAATCCTAAAAACCCAAATGTCATATAAGGACCAATCTGGGTTAGGATTTGATTCCAGCAGCAGTAGCTCTACTGAAACTTGTGCGACCGAGAAAAAGGATGAGAAAGTTGAAGGTAGTCCTGTTAACTCAGTACATAAGGATGCTAAGCCAATATACAGTGCTGTGGCAATGAAGTATCCTAAGAACCAGAACAAAAGGAATGATAAGCACAAACAAAGATATGTTAAGGTTGCTGATACTGAGTTTGCCGATAACGGTATTCTTGGTGAATACATCAGCAGAGCAAGTGCTGCCGGTCTAACCACCTCTGCTGCCGATAGACAAGTACCTAAAAAGGTAACTGCCAAAGGTAAACAGAATGGAAAGAAAGGCAATAATATCACCTTTAAACCTACTAAGTTAGTGCCTGCTCAATTCCCTAGTTCTGCCGATGCACTGACTAAACAGAATGATGTTCTACCGACTCCACAGTCTATCAGTCAAGTGAGATGTTCTAATTGTTTTGATTATGGTCACAAGGATCATGAATGCCTCTTGAAGCACCTATCTGGACCCACTGAGGTTACATCCTCTAGTGGTGGCCAGATGTGGTTGCCAAAGAGGAACTAACCCTCGGACCCAAGAATAAGAGGGACCATAAGCATACCGTTTTATTTTAGGAATGCTTCTTGGCCTCAACTGGTGCAAGCAAGGATTTGTGGATTCTAGATAGTGGCTGTTCAAGACACATGACAGGATTTGCAGATCTACTTATCGATATCTCAGAACCATCAGGTCCCCCAGTGGTTTTCAGTGATAATGCCAAAGGAAAAATCATCGGTATTGGTACCATCAAGAGAGGTATAGTCACTGTACAGAAGGTCTCTCTAGTGGATGGTCTGGAACACAACCTTCTATCAATATCACAATTCTGTGATAAAGGAATGCAATGTGTATTTACTACTTCCAGTTGCTATGTGAAAGACATTGCTTCCAATGAAACTCTTCTCACTGCCAAACGTAAAGGTAACATTTATGTAGTAGATTTAAGTACTATTACTAATGTTACTAATATTTGTTTTGTAGCTAAGAACATCAGTGAGAACTCATGGCTATGGCACAAGAGACTCAGTCACTTGAACTTCAAGTATCTATCTAAGCTTGCCGGTTCAAATCTGGTAACCGGTCTGCCTCAAGTGTTTGCTGATTATGGAAAGAAATGCAAGGCCTACCAACTCGGAAAACAACACAAGACATCTTTCCACAGCAAGCCCTACATGTCTACATCTAAGTGCCTCTAACTGCTACACATGGATCTATTTGGCCCCACAACTACTGCAAGTATTAGGGGAAGTAGATACACTCTGGTGGTAGTAGATGACTATTCAAGATATACTTGGGTAGAAACCTTCAGTAACAAAGATGATACTTACGCTGTTGGTACCAAGTTATTTAGACTACTACAGACCCAGAAGGAGAGTGATATCATCAGTATGAGATCAGACAACGGCACTGAATTCAAGAACAATGGTATTGCTCAGTGTTGTGATTATCATGGCATAGACCACAACTTCTCAGCTGCCGGTACACCACAACAAAATGGTGTCGTTGAGAGAAAGAACAGAACTCTTATAGAAGCTGGTAAGACCATGATTGCTGAAGCCAGGCTGCTGAAATATTTTTGGGCTGAAGCCATCAATACCACCTGCTTCACTCAGAACAGATCTCTCATAAACAAATTCCATAACAAGACTCCTTATGAACTCTGGAGAGGCAGAATTCCCAATATTGGTTTCTTCAAAATATTTGGCTGCAAATGTTATGTGCTCTACAATGGGAAAGAGTACAGAGGAAAATTTGATGAGAAAGCTGATGAAGGAATCTTTGTTGGATACGCTAAACACAGTAAGGCCTTTCGAGTTTTCAATAAGAAACTTTTGAAATTGTTGAATCTGTTCATGTAACTTTTGATGAATTTGATTTGCTAGTGTCTGACAAGGCTCCAAATAGTACTAATGAATCTAGTGCTCATGAGACAGGTGAATCCAGCAATACTAACCATGCAGGACAAGTTCCAGCTGCTGATCCAGTTATATCAGTAGAAGAATCAGCTGAAGCTCAATACTTCCCTTCATCGGCAGAACCAAAATCTGCTGATGAATTTCACAATCCATTTGCCGATGAAAATTCTGCTGATCATACTGAAAACAGATCTAGCCCTCAACCAATTTCTGTTATAAGGCCCTTCCCAACAAGCTCTCAATCTAATCCACCTCTCACTCAAAATTCTAACTCTCCTACTCCACCTGCTGATCTTGACCCTCCTCTAGAATCTTTACAACAAGATACAGTCAGACAAGATGTACCAAGGGAAGTTAGAACAGTTCGTGATTATCCATTAGAAAATGTGATTGGTGATGTATTTGGACCAAGATTGAAAAGAAACCTTAGTAGAGCATTCGCCGAGAGTCTTTTCTCATCTGCTATGGTTTCCAATATAGAACCAAAGAAGACTGAAGAAGCTCTTGCTGATCCTGGCTGGGTGGAAGCTATGCAGGAGAAGCTAAATCAGTTTGAAAGATGCAATGTGTGGGAACTAGTGCCAAGACCATCATCTCAACAAGTGATTGGTACAAATTGGGTATTTAGAAACAGATTGGATGAAGCAGGGAAGATCATAAGGAATAAAGCAAGGTTAGTTGCTAAAGGATACCGACAAGAAGAAGGGATTGACTACGATGAGACATTTGCTCCTGTTGCAAGATTGGAAGCTATAAGACTCTTCTTAGCCTACGCCGCCTTCAAAGAATTTAAACTGTATCAAATGGACATGAAAAGTGCCTTCCTGAATGGAGAACTCCAAGAACTTGTGTATGTTGAACAACCACCAGGATTTGAAGACTCCAAGAAGCCTAATCATGTCTATCGATTGAAAAAAGCTCTTTATGGCTTAAAGCAAGCTCCAAGGGCATGGTATGAAACCCCTTCTAAGTTCTTACTTAGTGATGGCTTAGGTTTCACTCGAGCTAAAATCGATACCACTTTATTTGTTGCCAAGCACAAGGGTCATTCATTGTTTGTTCAAATATATATCGATGATATTATTTTTGGTTCCACTAATGAATCACATTGTAAGAGATTTGAGAAGCTAATGCAGAGCAAGTTCGAGATGAGCATGATGGGTGAACTGACATATTTCCTTGGACTTCAAGTCAAGCAATCCAATGAGGGAATATTCATCAGTCAAGCCAAGTACGCAAAAGAATTAATCAAGAAGTTTGGCTTTGAAAATGCTCACTCTCAAAGCACACCTATGGGAACTAACATTTACTTAGATAAGGATGAGTCTGGTAAGAAAGTAGATATGACTATCTACCGAGGTATGATCGGCTTACTCCTCTATCTTACTACCAGTAGACCAGATATTATGTTTGCTGTTTGTGTTTGTGCCAGGTTTCAAGCTGACCCTAGGGAATCTCATCTGCAAGCTGTTAAACGTATCATTAAATATCTATATGGCACTGCTAACCTTGGATTATGGTATGCTAGAGATTCATCTTTTAATCTAATAGGTTATTCAGATGCAGACTTTGCAGCTTGTAGGGTGATCAGAAAAACTACTAGTGGAACTTGCCAATTTCTTGGTGATAGATTGGTGTCTTGGTCCTGTAAGAAGAAAGCATCAATTTCCACTTCTACTACTGAAGCTGAGTAGATAGCTGCCGGCAGTTGCTATTCACAGATCCTTTGGTTGAAGCAGCAGCTTGTTGACTATGAAGTTCCATCTCAAGTTTGTCCCATCTATTGTGACAATCAATCTGCCATCTCAGTTTCCAACAACCCGGTCATGCATTCCAAAACCAAGAACATTGACATCAAGTATCACTTTCTGAAGGAACATGTTGAAAAGGGAAACATGGTGCTGCTCAAAGTTCATACCGATTACTAAAGAGCAGACATACTGACAAAGCCCTTAGACCAGAAAAGATTTGAGTTCCTAAGAGGTGAACTAGGTATGATTGATTTCTATGGTTAAAACTGTGCTAACTCTGCCGATTGTGCTAGTCTTGCCGATCTCATCAACAAGTGTGAAAATCTTGCCGACCAAATTATCTTGCCGACAAAATATTACCGACATAAAGCAACATGCCGATCATCATATCTTGCCGACCCACTATCTTGCCGATATCGTAAAAATATCAAATCAGCACGTCTCTCCAAAAAGATAAGATTCCTGACACCTGACGTAAGCAGTCAAATCAAAGGTACAAATCGGTCACACTCTCCTGACACGTGTGTGTACCGATCTACCCTAAAATCGTGTCATGATGTTTCCCATTTATTGCGAGACATCAGTAAGGTAACAGGTCATCAATCACTTTTTAGTTATGACGATTTACCCCTTCTCCCTCTAACTTTTAACTGTTCATTTCTCTCCGATTTTTGTGCGCATTAAATTTATACGTGCGCACGTTCTCCGAGTAATTTGCTACAGTTACTTCTAAATTCTTGTCTTCTCATATTCTCTCTCCCCCCCATAACATATATAACGCCTTTTCAATATCTTTCAAACTTTCTCCGCCATTTTAACTACTCTCTCTCTCTCTCTCTCTCTCTCACTCCTCTAACCGGATTACTTGATTCAACTTCCTATTTACTTATATCTTCATAATCTGGTAATTAATAATGTTTAAACTTTGCTCATTTTAAATCATCCTTGTTTTGATTTACCTTTGTTTCTAACATTGTGAGATTTTTGAGTAACTAGCAGAAAATGTCCGGTGAAAAAGATATCTACGGAGGTTATGTTGACTCTGACTACTTTAATGACGAAGCCGACGGGGTTTTCTTGAAGAATCTTCTTATTGGGTCTTTGCTCAACTCTTTCATTACTCCATCTGGAGTTGATTCTGTGTTCTTGGATCTTGTTAAAGAGTTCTTCTCCAACTCCATTGTTGTTTGTTCTCCGGCCGACTCTTCAGTCATCATCTCCGTCAATTCCACAGTCTTAGGCGTGAAAATTTCTCTTACTCCCTCCTCTATTTCTGAAGTATTTCCCTCTCTTGGGAATGAAGGGTTGAGTGATCTTGTTGATGATGATGAGTTGGACAGGGCATGGAACCTTATGAGAGGAGCCGGTCCAAGACTCAGTGGCACAAATCATTTGAAGATTCATTATCCTCGCCGATACTATGCTCTTGCTGAGATCGTTGATAGGTGCCTCATCTCCTGATATGGTTCACATAGCAATGTAACTGATGTGCAATTTGAAGCTATGGCCGCCATTGTTCTGCAGATCAAGTTCAACTGGTGTGCTTACATTTTCAGGATCATTGCTACTGCTGCTGACAAAACGTCTTCTGATAGGAGCAAAAACAAATCCAATACTGGGAAAGGATGTCATTACCTCCTGATTAGTATGATCTTAAGAAGAAATATCAACATAGTCAAAGCAGATCGTTTTCCATCCAGCATGGCCTTCAGCAAATTAAAATCTTTTGATGCTAAAGATTGGAACAGAATAAAAAAGAAGGCTTCTAGTGTTGTTGCCCCTACTGCTGCACCTGCTCCTGCTGTCACTCAAAGAAGGAAAAGAGCCAAGACAATCCCATCAGTCGCTTCTATTTCTGCAGTCTCTACTCCTGCTCCTTCTACCGATCGAGTTCTTGCTGACTCTACTTCTGGTGCTCCAAGGAAGAGAAAATTGGTTAAGGCTGCTGATAAGGAGAAATCCAAGAAGGCAAAAGTTGCCGATGAGATGGGCTTGCCGATGAAGAAGCAAAAGCCAGTTGCCGATGAAGTTCCTTCTGCTCCTATTTCTTCTGCCGATCCAAGAGCTAAGTTGATCAGATTTTCTCCTTCTCATCTTGCCGGTGCTTCCCTCACTACCGATCCTTCTGTCAAAGTTGAAATTCCAGATGAAGATTTTACCGATGACTTTACCGGTGGTAAAAGTATTGATGCTGTTTTTGAGAAGCTTAAGGCTCAAAGTCCGAGAAAATGTGCTCCCATCAGAAATCCCACCTTCCACACTTTCTACAAGAACCCTTGGTCTTTTACTAACAAGGTCTTGTCCAAGAAATGGGTGTTCCCTATTGATCATCTGCCCCCTTTTGTTCGTCGTCTACTTCAGTTTCATGAAGAAATGAAGGACACTGTGCCATCAGGGAAAATTGCTGATTATGTTGACTATCAGAGGATTGACAATCGCACCGATGTGTGGAATGAGAAGTTCGTCCCTCTCTCAAAGTTCAAGCAGATGAAAGCAACTGAACTGAAGCTGAATTTTGGTCGTTACTTCGACTATCTGCCTCTTCACTGGAACCAAGTCTATCTATTTTAAGATCGAATTAGACAAGACTTGATGGTTCAGGATGTATGGATCATATATGCCAGAACATTCAATCAGCTATCCCAATTCACTGAATTTGATCCTTATCAGATTGGCAGACTGGAAAATGATGAAGACTTGCTGATGTATAATGATGATGAGGCTCCTGCTGATAGTCCTCTCAATGCTCATTTCTACCGATCAGTCAAGAAGGTCACTTTGGATTTAATTGAACAGTCAAACGAATTTCCGCTGAAGCGAGATGTCGATCGTCGTGCTGCCGAAGTTCTTGCCGATCAAGTCACTCAGGCTTCTTCACCTAGCAGCAGCAAGACTGTGTCTGATGCCGATGCTCATTCTCCCGATAACATTGGTGCTTCCGATGATGATGATGATGATAATGATGATGGTGCTGACTTGTTTGAAAAAGAATTGGTTTGTGCTCACAGAGTTGCTTATAACTCTCCTTCCACTTCTGAGACAATCAGCAATGACCAGATGCCGATAAGAATTATTATGACTAAATCTCCTTCTTCTGCTGAAGTATTTGCTGAATCTGTATTGGTGAGTGAAAGTAGTAATGAAGGTGGACATGCCGATGAACCTGTCAAGGAGACTCTAGGATTTCAAATTGAGAAAACTCCAGATGCTCAACCTCTGATTGAGGGTTCTGCCGACCAACCTGCACCTGTTGAGGAAACTATGGACACTCAACCACTGGATGATGTAGTTATTGATATATCTGTTTCAGGAGGACTAATTGCTGAACATGAGACTGATGAGCAAACTGCCGACACTCATCTTGCTGAGCAAACTACAGACAGTCATTTATTAACGGTAACTCCTGGATTACAGATTGTTGAACCTACTGGAATTAAGGAGGTTGTTGAGTTAGGAGTAGGTACTGAGGAAAGATTTACTGATCTTGATGCTCAAATCGCTGCAAGTTTGCAATTTGAGGAAGTACTTTTACAACCTCTCCTCACCTTACCGTCTGCTGATACCCCTCTTCCTCTACCTACTCAAATTGCTGCTGATGCTGATGATGATTGTGTCGATGAAATAGATCCTGCTGATTATGTGGAATTGCCTGCTCTTATGAATGCAGAGCCGCCTGTTCTTGCTAAAGCTGATTCTGCTCCTCCTTCTGAGTACAATTTTGAGATTCATGCCAAGAAAATGATGAGTTCCAACTGGTACACTTCAGCCACCTCTATTCCTACAAACAGTTTTGGCCAACAGTTATTTCCTATTCATCAACCTATCAGGTCTTTCTGATCTACACTTCAGAGGATTACCTCTCCTTTCGGCAAAGAACATCCTCATTTCACCAAGAATAAGTTTCTTGCTGGTGAGTCTGCTGATGAAGGCTTGGTCTTTATGCCCTGGATTAAACCGGACTTCAGAAGGAAGAAAAGGAAAGCTCCTAGAGTGTCAAAGCTCAAGGTAGAGAAACCTGTTTATTATCCTCTGCATTGCCTACCTGGGAAGCTAAAGGTTGGAGATAAAATTCACCTTTCGGGTCCATCTCCCAAGGAAGTTTGCATTACCACGAAGTGTTGGATGAGGAAATGCCTAATGATTGACGATGAGCTTATTTACATTCTTGAAGTAAGCCACACTGATCCTCGTGGGCTACTGTACTTGGTAAAGAATGCTGCTCTATCTATAACATTGTCTATGTTCTTGAAGAAGCGACGTGCCGATCACTTGGTTTACACTTCTAGGCTGATGAATGCCAGGTTAGTTGTTATGATTTTGGAAGGCATTGCTTGTATGATGTTTCAGCTTGCTCTATTAATGTCTATGGAAGACAACGGCATATTTCATCTACCAGGAGACAGGGATATGATTTTCCATCCCAACTATCCTCTACTGATTGTCCATTCACCTTCTGCCGATATTGTCTCCACTTCGATTCCTACTGACTTTATGCCGATGCTATCTCTGCTGATGCCATTGTTCTTGCCAATGAGAATCCTGTACTCCATCAAGTTCTTCCTTTACCTCCACCTCCAGCTCCTCTTCCATCTTCTCCATTGCCTATAGTTATTTCTGATGATGAGATGCAGATCGTTGTTGATGATGTACAGATCGAGGATGCTGACTTAGAAAATATGGATTTTGACTCTTCTCTATTTCTCAAAAATCCTAAAGTCTTTGCTGCACCGATTTACGTTGATAAGCCTATCATCTTCAACAGCATTTATGACTTCCATCTGTTTGAAGAAGGAGATGACTATAATCAGAACAAACCTGCTAGTCATGGTGATTTGGTTGACTTCTCCCATTCCATTATGGATTTGTTCAAGCAATCCACCAAGAAGCTTACCAAGCAGATACGTAAGTCCAATCAGGAGGAGGATGTTATCAGGATCAGGACATCTGTATACAATGATATGAAAGATCTGCTGAAAGACAAAACTGATCGTGTACTTAATCTGTCAGAGATAAATGGCTCTCTTGTCTCTCAGCAGAAGACTCTACTTTCCGAGCACAATGATACCCGCAATAAACTTGAGGTTTCAGTTGAGAAACTTGCTGATCATCAGAATGAACTTCTTCAAGCCAAGTTAAAGATTGCTGAACTTGAGGCGAACAACAAGATGTTATCTGAAAGATTGGAGAGTTCTCAAAGAAGACAGAGCAAGGCGAAAAGAAAAGCTTAAAAAGAAGAAGAAAGAGCAAAGAAGAAGGCAAAAAAGACTGAATCTACTCCAAAGGACTCGACTCCATCAGAAGCTCCCAAGACTTCAGATCCAGCTGCTGATTCTTGAGTCGACATAGCCTATGATGTAGATATCTTATGAAGACCTCCATAGACAAATTTCTTTGCCTAATGATATTTTGATTGTGCTAATATATTACTCTTATATACATGTGTTATCTGCATTATACTATGCTAATCCTTTTTGCAGATCAACACTTCTGCCGATTCATTGAACCGGCTTCACCATTTATTTTGGTGAATGGGCTTAAGTAATTAGGAGGAGATTGTTGTTCAAATAGATTCCTAGACACTAGAATTACTTAATCCCAATCATGTCTACACTTAGGATCCCCCAATTTTATTAGAACCTCTTTAGGTACCCTTAGGATTCTTTGTGACCTGCACAGGTGTATTACATCTCTTCAAACAAGTCAAACCAGCAAGAGGAAGCAAATCAGCAGACCAGTAAACAAGTTGCCGATCAACTCTACTCTCAACATGCGACAGGTTGCCGATCAACTTGCTACACAAGTTGCCGATCAACTCCATTCTCAACATGCCGATAAAGAAAGACAGTCTGTACTGTCAGTCAGGTTACATCGTTCCATCTTAAAGACAACCTTGCTGATTGTCCCTGTCCTTTCATACTGTTTTATCATAAAGTAGTTTACCTGCTCTGTAGTGATTACTGCGCCGTCTGACACATAGCTACTTTTATCTATACTCTGTCTCTACTTGCTTTTGCAGGTAACCGGTTGAGACAAAGGGGTCTTTACCCATCAGACTTTTCCAAGCATGCGTGTACAACAAATCTTCGCCATTAATGCTCAAGATACCGCATTAAATGCTCCCCACCTACCCAGCTGGAAATTCAAATATTATCCTTTTTCAACAAGCTAAGACATTTGCTCCTCTTATAAATAGAGGACTTGCTGCATTGAAGAAGGTTAGTGCATTGAAGAGAGTTGATTGTTGAAGCATTCATTGAAGCTCAACATTCTGTCCAGATAATCATTAGACATTAATAGGACATACACTCGTGTACAAACTCATCACTTTGTTAATATTCCCAAGCTAGACTTATATAAGGAATATTTTGATTGAGTTATTCACACACCCACCTGAGTGAGATAAGTTCTTTTGAACTTGCCGCTCAAAAACACTTGGTCAATATTTGTTTTACGATCCGTTAGAAATTTTTAGAACTTAGTCTTTGTATACCGGCAAAGCCATGCTTGTAATAGACTAGAGATATCTAATAGTACTCTTAACCCAAATCTAAGTTCTGACCAAACTTGGTAGAGGACGTAGCAGTATTTACACTGTGAACCTCTCCAAATCTCTGTGTCTCTTGTCAGCTACTTTATTCTTGCCAGTTGAAAATCTCTCACCAGCTGATCTAACTGTTCACACTGATTCATTGTATTTTCCTTTGACCAATCTCTTGAAACTGCATTGAACTTTTGGAAACAACTTTGTGTTTAAACTAAGCTCTGAAAACCATTTCTTACCGATTTAAGTGTCAGTTAAAACTTAGTCATATCTTCTCCGCTGCGCTTACTGATAATAGTTTCCAAACTGATAAGTGACTTTGCATTTATAAAAGTGTTTCTTGAAAAGTTTTAAAAAGGCTATTCACCCCCCCCCCCCTCTAGCCTATTTTCCTACCAATTGGGCCTAACAAAAATTATATTATGTTATCCCTTACTTGTTAACATATTTCAGATATATCGTTGTGACCAGAAAATTATGAGGAGAAACTTTCGTGTTGGAGGCAAGACAAACCGGACCACTGTTACGCGCACATCGGAGTAGTTCGGACCATTACGGAATAAGAAAACGGAGCCGAAAATAAAGGAAAAACGTATTTTGCATGGATCAAGTCGTGGCTGCATGCTGAGAAGATTCAAAGGGTGAGTCAACAAGGCTGGACCAATCAGAAAATGACACGTGGCGGACAAAATGACTCAGCAAAATCTCTCGTGACCGTATGCCAACAATGGAGGAGTATGGCTCCATCATGGCCGTACGGCTCCTATACCAGTTTCCAGCAGATTTTTGCTTCCTCCTTGGTTTTGCTCATAATGACCACCATTTGCTTCCCACTATCACCTTAATGACGAAGGAATGCTGATGACCACCCTCCACAACCCTTCCTTGAGGGCATTTTGGTCATAAAATCCACCTCCCTCCTCCATATACTCCATGATCCATCTCATTTGAGGGGGGAATGGCAACACATTCCACACACTCATTTTCACCTCACTCCCATCTTTCAAACTCTCTCTCTAAGTTCTTGCTACATTCATCCTCCCACCATACAACCACCACATCTCCACCACACCTCCACCACTACACCACCACCTCTCCACCACAAAACAACCACAAAAACACCCTCAAACACTAGCAACTCAAGCAACAAGCAACAATCTTCATCCACTCAACTTCAACCACAACAACTCAAATCAAACAAAAAGAAGTCTTCCCTTGGGTAGACAAAGGAAGCACTCCCTCACCAACCTAAAATAGGTAAGAATTTTCTATGTAAGTGGTAAGAAATGTAAGTCTTTGCATGGTTTAGATGGCTAGATCCCCATTTTCTCTTAATGTAGTTCATGTTTAAGGCTTGTAATCTTCATGTAAAAATGTTGTAAATGTCCAAACTTTAGCTCCATCATGTATATATCTGTTGCATGTTCATTTTGAGTTAATCTCAAAGCTTGAATGTCAAATCTAATCATGATATGGTTCATTTGTCCAACATGTGCACAATCTGTCGACTTTTTGCTTCTTCATTTTTATCCCCATTTTTGTTCATATTTGTTGTCTAATAGATACTTTAAAATGTTAAAAACATTTTAATTAATAAATTCCCCAAGTTTCATGATCCCATTCCAATCTTAGATCATGTTTTCATGCCCATTTTGGTGATGCATGTAACCAGTCCAGCATACTCTGTTTAAATCATGCTTTGCATGTCCCTTTTACTCCATCATAACTTCGTTTCTGGACTTAGCTCAAAAGATGAAAGTTGTTTATTACATATTAAAGATGATGTATGCTAAGTTTAGTGGTCATATTCCAAGCTTAAGTCATGTTTTGAAAGACATTTTCGTAGCATAGACATGCTGTCCTATTTGTTGTGTTTCTGGCTAACTTGTGTTTTCATGCTTAATACTCTATCAAAAATTGGTTTTCAAGCTGAAGTCAAAACATAAGATTTGTTTTAAAGGAGATAGGGAAAATTATAGTATTTTTGGAATAATTGTTTGACTTAATAAAAGACATCTTTCCATTTTTTGAAACAAGTGCCCACTCCCAGATTGACAATTTCCAGATTCTGACATCTAAATGTCAGAGGCCTTTGTCCACCATAAACATGTTTTCTGGAATTGAAACTTGGTATCCTTAATATTTTATATGTTACCTTCAACTTTCATGTTTTATGTTTTTCCTGATTCACAAGCTATGATAGAGTAAATTTGCAATCAAAGTCTGACATGCCATATTCTTCTAGTTCTGGGCAGATTTGTGTCAATGTTCTTTGCATGATTTGTGCTTAAAATACTAATCCATAAATCCAAAAAAAAAATTCAAATGTGTTCTATAAATTTGTTGGGAGAAAATCCCGAGTTTTGATTTTTGGATTTGGAGCAGGTTTGATAGGTACAATTGCATGGGGACGGAAGATGGTCCCAAATCAACAAAACCTCTAAAACTTGGACATTTATTCATAAGGGATTTGTCTCTCTTTTTGTGTATAATTTTTACATAATTCCCCTCTCCCCTCTCCCCTTTTCATGATTTTCTTTTTCAATCTGTTCAAAACATTTTCAAAACCAATCGGGAATCCACCCAAACCGGTTCCCGGTTGCGATCAAAATGAACATACCTAGACTAGGAGACACCTTGTACATAAACACCTTTTTCTCAAAGTTAGGGTATAAAAGGCATTTCAAAAAGGCATAAAATCAAGCGTAGGCGGAAGCATTCTAGAGACCGTAAGGGCAAGTGGAGTGCTGCTAATCACCTTCTCCTCTCGTAACATAGCTCCCGAACCCACTTTTCAAATCAAAAATGTTTTATCTCTATTTTCCTTTAATAAAATGAGGTGGCGACTCTATTTTCAAAACCAAAGTAGGGAAACCATTGTGAGGACGCGAGTGCGGAATTAAAGGTTCGAGCGTGGGCTCTCACAGTATTGCACCTCCCAAACGGACAATTTGGGCGAGGGTCCTATAGGGCAAGCGACTTCCACCGACCTAACGGATCCTAGCGACTAACCCTTGTTTAAAGGCATTTAACGTAATGTTTATGTTACTTCCGTTAAGTTTTTAACGAGTTGAGATCCTTGTATAAAGTATCACTCGGCTTACCATATGCACACCCTTATAGGGAATTTCCTTTTTTGTTATTTTTTCTCTGGAAGGATCTTGACTCATTAAAGACTTAACGGATGACGGCATGAACGACACGTTAATTGTCTATAAGGAAAAGCTAGTCAAACCAACCGGTCAACTTTGGAGTGTCCTAGACTCTGTGAGTGCATGGTTTCAGAAATGAACAAGGATTAACCTCGACCGCTTCACAAGTGAAAACGGTGAGTTAGATAGCCCGGGTGCCACGAAGATAGAGGCGACAGGATCACCAAAATCTGTGCACTCAGCGGAGTATCTAGTAGGGTGTGCAGTGTGACACGGACCTAGTGGTAGTGTGCAGATAACAACTATTTATTTTTAGGAAGAAAACAGAGAGTTTTTTGTATTTACATGTATGCAATGCAAAACAGTTAAAATGGTACAAGGGAGAACAGTTAAGATGTTAACGCTCTATAATTACAACGGAAGCAGATATGTACAAGAGAGAAAGTATAAGGGGGGGGAAGAACTAGTAAGTGTAATCATGATATTGACCCTCTATGTTTGAAGTTGTTCAAAGCTAGTCCCCAGCAGAGTCGCCACTGTGAATACCCCTTTCCTAATGCGGCCGACGCACGGGAAGTCTTTTTTATTATTTATCTTATTTTATCTTTTCTATGGGATTAGGATATTCAAGTTGGAATTTAACCTATTAAGAGTCGCCACGTTGTTTTTATCGAGCTAAAACATTGAGAAAATCTAACAAAGAGGGTTCGGGGGTCAAGTTACGATAAGAGAAGAATATCAAGTTATCACTCCTATCTCCCGATGAATCGGACTTTCTATCATGATGAATGTGTTAGTAGTGTGTTAGTGATTTTGACCAGATCCGAAGATTACCTACGTTCCTCTCGTATGAGAAGCTCAGGTCGACGTAGTTCGCACATAATCGGAATAGAGAGAAGAAGAGGGATCATGCATAATGAAGGGGGAGGAGAAAGAATCATGCGAGATGATCACATTCTAGAATAATAATTATACCATTGATAAGATCAATGTGTAGTCATCACATTCATCATAGGAAAGTTATTGATCATGGGAATAATTACCTAAAGTTTAGGGTTTAGAAGTAGTTCCTAGATCTTGTGGATCATCATCAGCTATGCATATGAATAGGGATTAAAACAATAGATCTAATATGTTATGCATGGTAAGACATAAATTTATCATAATAATAAGAACATCATGAACATGTATGAGATAACACATAAACATGAAGATCGTTACCCTAGTCATAGAGCATATTATGAAGTCTAGTAAGAACATGAAGAACACGTTATGAATCATATGAATATAGGTGTATAAACATAATGAAACTAGCATAAATCAGATCTAAACTAAGAAAACATATAGAATCCTTACCAATCTTGACAAGAACGAAGCCGAATCTTTTCTGCAGATTCGTCGGACCTTCACAATTGCTAGAAATGCTTGGAGAGAGAGTTCTGCCATCAGTATTGGTTGTGGAACTCGGGGAGGGAGTTGTTGTCTTTCTTTATGAACTAAGGTCACCTATTTATAGGGATTTTGACCCGGAAGGACTGGCCGCCCGGCCCTTCCTTGACTGGACGCCCGGCCAAACCTAGAGGTTGACACAGTTTCCAAGGCTCTGATTAATCTAGACTCTGGAGAATGCTTAGATAACGTATATCTTCAATCCCTAATCTGATCAGTCGAGAATATCTTCTTATCTGGGCTTTTCGAGAATTCCGGATAAGTCCTGCGCAGCTTGTAAATACCTGGGAGGTCCCTGTAATTTCTAGAATGCCTAATAACTCATTTTCAGGTTGGGTACTAACACCCTCTACAAGGGTACAAGCCCAAGATGATTACCGCTAACCATGCTCATCACAAGTTGTGTGACTATCATCAACATAGTGGCCATGTTACCGAAGAATGCTTCAGCCTCCGTAACATTGTTCAAGATCTCATCGACAAGAAGGAATTCATAGTTCCAAGTGAGGGTGAGGTTTATGTAATAGAATTAGGTGAAAGTGAGGAGACCACTCATTTAATTCCCATTGTGAATGAGGGCTCCGATGATATGAATGAAATTGATAATTCTTGCTATGTTGTGACTTATGATGAGATAATGAGGGAAGTCTTAGAGAATAGGAAAAAGAAGAAAAACGGGAATGTCAACATGCTAAATCGATCCGCTAGGGTCATAGCAATCAATCCCATCGCTTCTGCAGCAAGCACCTCTTCTCCAAGATCATAAACTCGCGACATACCCGAAGATCCTATATTAGTTCAACTCAAGAAGACTCAAGCAAACATATCCATTTGGGACCTCATTACATCTTCAAAGAAGCACTGAGACCTCATCATCAACAACCTCGACGACACATCAGTCTCTCCTGACATAACTCCCTAAGACCTTACTGCTATGATAGGCCACATACACTTTGGCAATGTCATCACATTTGCCTACATGGACCTTCCACCATTGGGGTCCGATCACAATGAGGCCATCTATCTCAAAGTAAGGGCAAGAGGGAGACTTATTTCAAGAGTTTTGGTTGACGGTGGTTACGCACTCAACTTAATGCCTAGCCGAATCATGGGCATATTGGGGCTTAAAAATTCAGATTTTTAGCCCTCTAGTCAAGTGATCTGAGGATACGACAGCACTGCCCGCACACTCATGGGCATGATAGAAGTGGACTTTGAATTTGGGAGCATGGTTATGACCCTTCCGTTTCAAGTGCTCGATGTCCCCTCCCCATTCAATTTGCTTTTGGGCCGACCATGGACACATAGTTCCAATGCCATCCCTTCCGCTCTGCACCAATGTGTTGAGTTCCAAAATGGAGATGAAATAGTGACCGTCATGGCAGAAAATGTCACTATCTACAAGAATGGGGGACCCGTCCACCAAGTTCAACATGGATTAGAAGACTACACTCTCTCTGGTGTCTCAGTCAATGCCATCGACAGAGAAGGGGGAAATGGACCATGGACCCTCGGCAATCACAAAGTCCTCTGCATGATGAGGAAGATGAATTACTTCCCCGGTTTAGGCCTAGGGAAATATCAGCAAGGGAGAAAGAAACCCGTAGAAGTCCCTTTTGTCAAGAACAAATTCGGGTTGGGATATGAGCCGTCCGAAGACGACATAAGATATGAGCAAGCCGTCAAGAATGAAAAGGCCCAAGCTCGCAGAGAAGGACATTACTATGAAATACCCAATTTGAGGCATTATCGCAAGACATTAAATGGCTACTTTGTCCGCCAGGGGGAAGATATTCCATACATAATATTTCCCGAGCCATGGGTCAACGATAAGGGCATCAGAAAGCCCGGCCTCAAAATCTTTGCTGATTATGAAATTCAGAAGCGCGAAGATGAACCTACTCCAATGTCACCTCGAGAATGGTGGAGAAAGAAGGTGACCTTCGAAACTAAGATAGAGATCACTGTGGGGGAAGAATTGACTGACTTAGCCTCCATGTTCGAGGAACTTTCCATCATGGATGAATGCCAAGTCAACGCCATCTTTGACGACACCGACATGGGAAGCAAGCCTATCAGCGAGATCGAGCCGAGCTCCGAGCCGATCAACAACTTGGTATTCAACAAAGGGGACCATGGTATCCAAGGAATTCTTGATCGAGAAAATGGGTTGTATTCCGCGCAAGGCAACAAAGGAAGACTTATTGACATTTACTTTCGAGTCCGAGAGTGTTTCCAACATCCTCACCCAAGAGGATATGGAGGCAATAGCTGAGCGTGTGTTCCCTTTCTTTGCTAATGAAAAATTTGATCTTTTTGAGTACCCCGAGATTGTAAACATCATAAATGATGAATTAACTAATAATGAATTTAATGAACTAGTTAATAACGATTCAAACCATGATGAAATAGACCATAAAAATGAAACATACTTAAATGAACTAGCTTAACAAGTCCGTAGTCGTGGTGAAATTGGTCTAGGGTCTGATGAAGAATTGCATGTTGTTAATCTGGGTACCGACAAAGAGCCGAAGGAAACCAAGATAGGAAGCTTCTTCAAGGGGGAAGAGAAAGACAGATTGACTTAGCTACATTGTATTTACACTCAGCATCCTTGTCATCATTACTTTCTTCAGTTGTTTCCTTTGGCTGTGAGTCAACTGTAGATATATCATTATCATCCCACCTCAAGATAATAATGCTGAACAGGTTGAGCATTTTTGGCTTGGAAGTAAGAAACTGAAGCTAAGTAGAAGGCAATGCCTTAGTAAATAGATCTGCAATCTGATTCTTAGAATACATATGATGAGAAACAATAAGAACAAAATTGATTTTCTCTCTCATGAGGTGACAATCTATTTCTTTGTGGTTTGTACATTTATGATACACTGGATTTAAAGTAATATGCACAGCAGCTTTATTGTCACAGTATAGAGCTTTATTGTCACTGTATAGAGAAACAGGAGTAAGATTAGTACGCTCACAGCAAGTGCATGCCATACTCCTATATTCAGCCTCAGCTGAGCTTCTAGAAATAGTTGTTTGTTTCTTGGATTTCCAAGCCACAAGTTAAGTGCCAAGGAATATACAGTAAAGGGAGAGGACTTCCTTGTACTAGGACATGAAAATAGGCCCTAACTTGGAAAATATGGAAGATGACCTATGTTACCTGGACACGGTATCTGGGATTTGACACGGATACGGATCCTAGTGTCAGATACACTTTTCTTAATAATTTTGGACACTGGGACACCATCCTAAATTTTGACAGGTGTATGGGATACGAGCATTATTTTAGGACAAATCAAAATAGTATAAATAGACTATTTATACGTTACTTATAAATGAAGTCAACTCACTCACTTTTTAATAAGATATATTGTATAATTAAGTAAAAAAACATTAAAATTTGTAAATTGTTTATAAATGAAGTCAACTCACTCTTTTTTTTTCTTTCAAATTTTTCTTATTGTATCCGAATGAAAAATCAAGTGTCACAGGGTGTCGTGTCAGACACGATACGTATAGGACACAGTTACTTCAACATATTTGAAGAGTCCGGGTAACTAAGAAGATGACTAAAACATACCTTGTCCAGTAGTTCCCTTGAAAAATTTAACCGGCTTTAGAGCAAGCTTGAGAGCCATCTTGAGAGAAGCATTCCAATGTGGTTATCTAAGAGCACTCTTGAACTGACTTAAAATATGATTAGAGTTGCTATATCAGGTCTTGTGATAGTGAGGTAGATTAGCCTACCTACCAACCTTCTATACTGATTAGGATTCTCAAGTAACTCTCGTGTATCAGCATCTAAAGAATGATTTTGATCTATAGGAAGCAAAAAAGTCTTGGCACACACAAGGCCAGCATCATTAATAATATCAAATGTATATTTTTTTATGGAGACAAACAGCTCTTGAGGAATTAGCAATCTCTATACCAAAAAAAAACTTTAAAGCACCAAGATGTTTAATAGAAAATTGAGAATGCAAGAACTATTTGACTTTAGCAATGGATTGAGAACTTGATCCAGTGATAATAAGCCACAATAGAATCAGGTTCTTGAGGAAAAATAGGGTATGATTATTATGAGATTGGATAAATCCATATTTGAGTAGGGCAGAAGAAAGTTTAGAGAACCACTGCCTGGGGGCCTGTTTTAAGCCATATAGAGATTTCCTCAACTTACAAACCAACTTTTGATTTGAAAATTTGGCAATAGCAGTAGGAGGAAGGGTATAACCAGGAGGAATATCCATGTACACCTCTTCTTGCAAATCACCATGAAAGAAGGCATTTGTTACATCCATTTGATCCAAAATCCAATGCTGAGTAGTAGCCAAGGCAATGAGTATTCTCATAGATTTCATCTTTGCCACAGGTGAAAAGGTTTCAAAGATGTCCAAGCAGTTAGTCTAAGTGAAACCTTTGGAACTAATCTTGCGTTGTACCAATCAAGAGAACCACCAGGTATGTACATTAACCTGTATACCCATTTGCAACCTATAACCTTTTTGGTAGCAGGTAATGGTTCAAGATCCTAAGAATTATTTTGTTCCAATGCCTGAATTTCAAAATCCATGGCTTAGCACCAGTTGGGATCCTTGAGATCTTGTTTATAGGAGTTATATATTGCAAATGAAAGAAAAATAAGAAAGAGATATACTTCCTCCGTCCTATTAGCCGAGATCTCGAGATATCACGATTGTTTGCCAAGATATGCTCGACTGTAGATATGGCTAAGGATCCCCTATTCTTAGGCTTTTATTTTGAATATGATTGTATCAAATATTAGCTAAATAGAGTCCTATAATTCCTAAATTAGGCTAGCTCTAGAAGTCTTGTATATATACCGAGTCATGTAACGTACTTTATTATCAAGGGAAAAGTTTCTCCAAACCTGTAAGTACCCCAATCTGAATTAAAGACAACTTAGAGGTATTCTTGGTACTATTTAAGGATAAACCTGATAGGCTAGGACCTCAGTAGGTTAAACCAAAAACCTTAGGACTGTTCTGGAATAAAAAAGTAAAAAGTTCCATATTTTGCCCCTAGGAGCCGTACGGATGGTTTAGCCCCGAAGAGGAACCGTCCGTACGGATAGTTTAGGACCTCCAGGTCCCTATAAATTAAAGCCCTTGCTGATCATTTCAGGGGGGAGAAAATAGTAGAGAGTAGTGAAACTCTGTCAAAAACAAAGCAGAAACACAAACACCACAAACTTAAGTGAAAAAGAGAGAGGAAGATAGGCTAAATCAAAATTGGTGAGGCCTCCTTCTCCCCATCTTCTCTCCATCTCACATCTCTCTTGTTCCTTTGCTTATATTGTTGATTATTTACATTGTTTGTCCCTTTTATATACAAATGTCTTTACATTCATGAAATATTATGAATTGGAACCAAGTCATGAGGTGATTCCATGGTGCCCTCATGCTTTATGTGTGGTTAAGGGTTACAAACCAAAGGATGTTCATGACTTGTTATGTTTATGTCATTTACATTTATGTCATTTATATTTATGTCATTTACATTCATGTCTTTAGTTTTATGTCTTTACTTTTGGTTTGGTGATCCATTGCACATATGGAGAGAGCCTTGTACATTTATCTTGTATTTATTCATTTGTTGCCATAATGATCATGTTTGGGTGGTAAAGTCTCAATCTTTACCATCCAAACTTTGATTTAGCCCTAAAAATGTCACATTTGAATGATAAATACTCAATATTTATCCATTCAAATATTGATTTTGTTGTCCCAAAGGTTTATTTTTGGATGAATCATCCATTTGGATGTTAAAGTTTCAATCTTTAACCATACAAATGGTTGTCTTGGCTCAAAGCCATGTTCATCACCTTTTGCATTTCTTTCTCCAATGATTGCCTTGATCATACCCAAATCCTTGGTTTTGGTGTCTAATCTAATTATGAAGAGCATAGGAATGTTGTTATGCATGTTCATGTACAACACAATAAACTGAAAAAGTCACATTTCTGTCCAGTTTCAGCAAAATGCTCTGTTTCTGCTTGAAACTGGACTGTTTCTGATAAATCTGTAAAATCCCCAGGAAGGCCCTAACCATCCGTACGGATGGCTTGGCTAGAGGGATGTTTTCTCTGTTTAAACCTGATTCTGTCAAGATTTTTACAAATAAACCCTTTTCTGTTAATTTTCTAACTGTTTCTGTTAAAAGTCAGTTTCTCTCATCTTTAAAATACACACACACACTCGCACATTTTGGTTGATTAACTTAGGGAGACTCGGTTTTCCGAGGTAGATTGGGTGAACCATGAAACGTTCTTCCCAAGACGTAACCTGACCTCCGAACTCATTTCTCTAACCATTTTCGTTAAATTGGGTTTAAAATTAATTTAACGTGGCGACTCCATTTTCTTTGTAAAATAAAGTTTCGTGTTCGATCCCAAGGGAACGATTCGATGTTTACCACGGGTATCTTACAGTGGCGACTCCGCTGGAGAATAGATGTTTCCGAACTTTTCTTTAGAAGATTCGGGGATATCCTTGTGTGGGTCAAACTCCCGTCCCCGTTTGTTGACTTTATGTGCATATTTTGTGTGCTTTATGTTTCTGTTTTTGATTTTTGGAAATCAGATTGTTCTGGAAATGCAATAAACTGGGGCTAGATATATCCGAAACTGGAAAATGGCAAAAATAAATGGACCTCCTGAACCAGCCGTACGGATGGTCTGGTTGGGCCCACAGAATGTTTCAAATTTAACATTTCTTGCAGGGCAGAAACATTCTGATGGTCCCCTTGCTCCTGCTTGTCCAGGTTCCAAGTTTACAGCCTCTACTTGTGCACATATGCCTTTGTTTTCTTAGCCAAAACTTGTTTTTCAAAACCCTTTGTTTGTGCACAATCTTTTTGTATAAATTGATTTTCAAAGAACCATGTTCTTCTTGTAAAATTTTGGTTTTCAAAACCTTTGATTGTGCACAATCCTTTTGTACAAAGTTTGATTTTCAAAAATCTTTACATGTTCATATCCTTGCTTGTTACTTGTGCAAATTACTTGTTCATTACTTGTTCATACATTGCTTATTCTTGTTCATGATATTAAAATAAATTGAAAATTCTTATTTTGACTCAAATGGGAACATAAAAGACTTCACAATACAGCACTCGACCTTGTACACGTCTCAATAACCCTCAAACCCAGAATGGATGCCACGATGCAACTTGATTGGTGCTCTTATTCCCTTCTCATGCGCACGGGTCCGTTCCACCTCCCCAACTGAGCTGAGTCAACAACACTTGTCTGTGACACACAAATACTGTGACTATGGTTGGTTTTTGGTCTAACTCATGTCATCTTGTCCTTAATATGCGTCCAAGGTTGATTATATCCAATTTAACGCCTAAATCCAAGACCCCTTGTGAAAACAAGTTTAATCAAGGTCATCTTTGACTCGGTCTTTGACTTATGCGTTAATTTTGACCATAATTAACCAAAGTCATATGTTGAAGATAGGATAACACCGCGTCATTAAGCCTTAATGCTTAGCCCATCCTAATTATCCTTAAGCCAAAAGTCAAGGTTCAAGATCCCTCATGAAAATGAGGTCATGCCAAAATTTTGTTAAGGCAATAAGTTAATCTTGACCTTAACAGGGGCTTAATTATATTAAGTATCGCTTATGCATTAAAACCCTATGATGCCCTAGGCCCTAGGATCGTTTCCCCCTTCGATCGATGGAAGCCACTTTTCCCTTAGGACTGAGAATAGTTGCGAAAAAGAAGATAAATATTTTCCAACCATTTAGGATCAAATCAAGAAAACTTTTAAGTAAACATGAATGTATAAATAATCGCACATTGCATGAATTTGCTCCGTTTTTGCTTCTTGTCTTTGACACATTGCATTCTTTCGCTAACAAGCGTCATTTCGTTAAGTCTTTGGATGGATCCCCGTTATCCTCCAAGATCTCCGTTAAGACCCTAGGATTAGTCCCCTAGGTCCCCGATAAATTACTGTTAAATCCCTTGGCATAGTCCACTAGGTCCCCGTTAAGATTCCCGTTAAATCCCTAGGAATAGTCCCCTAGGAGGTCAGTCAATTCCTTGGATGGATCCCCGTTATCCTTCAAAAAGTCAGTCAAGTCCTTGGATGGATCCCTGTTATCCTCCAAGAAGTCAGTCAAGTCCTTGGATGGATCTCCGTTATCCTCCAAAGTGTCCGTTAAAATTAAGTTCCAAAAAATATATATATAAGAAAGGAAATAAAAGTGCTTAGGGTGACTCTTTTCCTCCTTCCTGGAGCCGTCATGTGATGACCAATTTTTGTGGCATCTCGTTCCCGTTAGTGTCGTCGCGTGATCATTCCCCCTTTGAGTCTAGGTATCATGGCACCACATGGTAATATACCTTGGTCAAGCATTAACCTCCTCGATTTGCGCCGCCATGTGGTGACCATTTCAATTGTCCCGATCGACCTTGTGGCTTGGACTAGCGTGAGTACCATTTAGTCTCAAACCAGTAATGTCTTGTCCCCTGTCATACCGACTATGTTCCTGCAAGCCAAGGAGGCTCCTTGTCCCCATAACCTTTATGTTAGGTCCCTCAAGGCCATTTCCCGTCATCCTAGAAAGTCTGTTTGGAAGTGAGTCAATCACTCACCTCTTCCCAAAAGCCCGTTTGAAGTGAGTCAACTGAAGTCGTGTTCGTCTTTTCCTCTTAAGAATTCTAAACCCGTTCGAACTACGGTGACCTGAGCTTCTCATCGCGTGGGACCCCTCCCTCGTGGTGAGGGGAACGTAGGCAACTTCGGCCCGGTCAATCCTTATTTAAAAAAAAAAAAAAGAGAAAATGAAAAATGTGTGAGTCTTTTACTCAAATGAAAAAAAAAATACATTCCCAAATAAAATGGAGATCATGTTTTTCTTAAAAATAGGCTAATCCGCTAATGAAGCACTCTTCTCGAATCATGGTTATAATTTCACCTTGAGGTTCAAAATGAAAAAGTCCTTCGCGGTTTTTTCCATTAGAAACCTTACCCAAGGAATCCACACTCGAGATGACTTCCACCCACATGAAGAAAGAGATCAAAAAAATTGGAACGCCGTCTACAAGAAAATTCCCATTCCTCGGAAGCCCAAAGGCAGCTACATCAAATGGAGATTCGTACCCTCATCGAGTGCCATGCACGAAGGACACGCACCTTGAAAGGAAATCACCAAAAGGATATGGCCAAAGTAAACTCCCAACTCATGAGTAGATGAGTCCGGCAATTACAACACCAAGCCAATTGGAGACCCCACGACATCTTTCCGACGACATGGAACCCGAGTTCCCCGTGGAAGACATGGAATATGTCGCCGACAACCCCTTCAACATATGAAGAAGAAAATGGACCATCGCACTTCATAGGAGCCCATACCTTAAAAAAATGGAGTCTTCCAACCTTGTAGGTTCTAGATTCTCACCAAGGTCCGTCCCGGACTGTGACTTTTTTTTTTTTTTTACAAAAGGTCCACACTTGGACATGTATGTATAAAGTTATCAAAATAAAAGAGTCATTTTCATTATCTCCTCTCTAGACTTGAGACATTATTTGCAATATACATTTACTCTTGAAATTGGCTTGCTTGTTATTATCAATTGATTGCTACATCCCTAAAATGATGAATTGACTTCTAAGCATACTAGTCAATGATGACTCATTAAGGATGAATGGACCTAACAAAAATGAAAAATGCTCAATGCAAACAATTAATCTTTATTCGAATAAATGTTGTGATCAATTGGCATGAAAAAACCATTAATGGCAAGTCTTCCTTCATACACATCCCCGATACACATTCTCAATACACATATCTGATATACATTTCCCGATAAGCAACTCGATACACCTTTCCTAAAAAATGAAAAAGCCAAGGATGTTGTTGCTCAACCACCAAGATTCAACCGTGATCGCACATGCGCAACCAAGCAAGGGACTTCATGTGTCCCTCAAAGATGATGAAAGCAAGACATAGTGGATGTCCTACCAAAGAGATACAAAAGGCCATTACTCAAAGATATAAAGTTGGGGCAAATATATCCCCACTTCCTCTCCAAAACAAAAAAAATAGAGAGAGAGAGAGCACAAAAAAAAGCCCGCTAGGTTGAAAACCCGAAAGGGCGGCCTAGGCAAAACAAAGGGTATGCACAAAGAAAAATAGGAAAAAGAGAAGGGGATAACTCTGAGAGCCCATCACTTCAAAAAGAACAAAAGAAGTCCATGATAAGCGAGCCCACCTTAAAAGGCCCAAGGAATCCAAGCTAGGAGTTCACTTCAAAAGAAAAGAGTTCACCTCGAAAGGTTCATCTCAAAGAGTAAACCTCGAAGGGTTCATCTCAAAAGGTTTAAAACGAAGGAGTTCACTTCTAAAAGGGATCACCTCATAAGGAGCTCACTTCAAAAGACTCACCTCCAAAGGTCCACCTCAAAGGGAGTTCACCACAAAAAAGGTTCGCCTCAAAAGGTCCGAGAAGCAACATGATCAGAGCAACAATATCCATCAAAAGAAAGTCAACTTTAGAAAAGATGGTATATAGCCGAACTACGGCAACCTGAGCTCCTCAAAATGAGGGGAACGTAGGCAACCTTCGGGTCCGGTCATAGCATGAAACAAAACCATCAAACCTTATTCCTCTCAAAATGACCAAGTTCTCTTCCCTCGGTCCCATCAATGACCGATTTCCCAGACGCACCTTCTTTGGTCACATCAAGGACCAATTCCCCCTAAACACATCTTCTTTCGATCTTGCCATTGATCGAATCCTAGTCTCAATTGATCACAATATTTATACATGTTAAGGCTAAATGCTTGTTATAATCTTGACTTAATGATAAACATGGTCCATTTAAGCAATCATTTTGATGATATTAACTAAGGAAAATTTTAAATGTCTCGACAAGTCATCTTCTATGCATCTTAGGAAATCGCCAAACACTTATGTTCTATCAAGCAAGGGCTTCCTCCCATTTCATGATACATTGCTTAAAGAGTTCACCAACATAAAGGGACTCTCTCCCACCTAAATAAAATGCCCTTGCATGTTTCCTCCAAAAGATACCTTAAGTCCCCGTCCCATCGAGTCGGCTGGATCACTCATAAATAAAAAAAAGGAAGGACAAAGGCACCAAAAAAGTAGCCCGCTATGTCGAAAACCCGTAAGGGCGGCTTAGGAAAAAAAATAGGGTGTGTCATAAAAAGACGCAAAAAGAGATTCCCGCTTAGTTGATAACCCGCAAGGGAAACCTAGGCAAAAGAAAGGGCGCGTCATGAAAAAATGGATGGGTTCCTAACCTCACTTCAAAGGTCAAAAGATGATATTGGGTCTACGCCGACATCAAAGGTCGAAGGACAATATTGGGGCTACCTCAACATCGATGACAATAAGGACATGTGGCTACCCCAACATCAATGACAACAAGGAAATTGGAGCTATCCCAACATCGACGACGACGACAAAGACATTGGGGCTACCCCTACAATGAAGGCATTAGGACTGTTCCTACATCAACGACAGAAAGTTTCCCTACTCCCGATCATTCCTAAGAAATGGGCAAAGCTCAAAAGGACTTTATGCATGGCAAACCTCGCGGTTAAGTTAAAATCCAAATATTTGACTAAAATGCTTCGTTAAAAGATTTGCCTTTAGAAATAAGCATTTTCTAAATTGCCCATTTGGCATCATTTATTAAAGAAAATGTTTTTGATCTCCCCTCAAAATGATTTTCCCAAAGTCTTTGACTTTTTCGTCTATAATGTGTCTTAAAGGTCGCCCCTAAGATCTCTCCCGATGTCAAGAAAATGTGTCAACCATCCCGTAGTGTAGAGTTGACCCAAGTCAAACATTGACCTATGTGGTCATTTTAGGTTAAGAAAACCTTTGACCTCGGCAGTCCTTAGTCGGACGTAAGACCAGTCTCCCCGTCAAACTCCCCAAAGATGGAGTTGATCCAAGTCAATCATTGTTAAGAAAACCTTTGACCTCGGCAGTCCTTAGTCGGACGTAAGACCAGTCTCCCCGTCAAACTCTCCAAAGATGGAGTTGACCCAAGCCAAGCCTTGACCCAAAGTGGTCATTTTAGGTTAAGAAAGCCTTTGACCCCGGCAGTCCTTAGTTGGATGTAAGACCAGCCTTGACCCAAATTGATCATTTTAGGTTAAAACCTTCAACCCCAATAGTCCTTAGTCGAACGTAAGACCAATATTTCGGTCAACTCCCCAAAGATGGAGTTGACCCAAGTCAATCCTTGACCCAAGTCAAGCCTTGACCCAAAGTGGTCATTTTAGACTAAAACCTTCAACCCCGACGGTCTAAATGTGACGTAAGCCCATTCTTTTCAAGTCAAAATGTTTTCTGGGTGATTCTGGAATTTGACGCGGGATGCGCGCGCTTTGGACCATGAAGGTCCGAGGCGCGCGCTTCCCATGTCAATTTCCAGAATGCCAAGAAAAGTGAATTATGAACAGAAACACAAGTTTAACCCTCAAGCATCCCCAACAGAGTCGCCACTGTAGATACCCCAGGGTGGACACCACGGCTTTAGGCTAGAGCGCGTGAGTTTCCTAGGATGTCTAATTGTTTTTAGAGTCGCCACCCACGTTTTTGAGGAACGTAAGAAAACCTAATGTTTATGAGCCTAAGTTTGATTTACGAAAACAGAGATTCTTTGGGATGAGGGGTTCGGGGGTTAGGTTACGAAATGGGAAGTACTTAAACACCCATTTCGCCCGAGCAAGGTCGGTCTTGTTTGTTCATAATTCACATTTAAAGATAAATGTGTTCTTCCTATTAAAATGATGATAAAAAAGGGGTTTTAGAGTTAAAATGTAGGGAGATGACTCCTAGGCCAATTCAATGTAATGAAAGGACCATTGGTGTCATGTCCCAAATGGTTTTGGGTGATTGCACATTTGATTGCAGAAGAAGAAGAAGAAGAAGAAGAAGAAGAAGAAGAAGAAGAAGAAGAAGAAGAAGATAAGTGCTTAAGACATTTACCTATAGTATCCTTCAAAAGAGAACCTCTTGTAAAGCCTTGAAGAAGAGGTTGAGTACTTTTGTTGAAGAAATTCCAAAGGAAAGGTCTAGGCAAAGAGTGAGTAAAAAGTCTAAAGTGATGATTTTTCCAAGGTCCTCTTCCAATGATGGATTGGAGGGGTTTTTATAGTTGAAAAGTGACTATTTTTGGAGCCAAACGGAGTCTCCAAGAAATCTTTCCCAGGCAAAATCATGTATAATGAGCAAGGGAGAGATTCTTGGGCAGAATCTGTAACTGATCCGCCCCAGAAGCACGCGCATCCCACCTAGGCGGCGGAAGGCGCGCGTGTCTGGCCTCAAGGGGCAGAGGCGCGCGACTCTGAGAAGCAATTTTTGACAGAATGGACTAGAAAGTTAGAACTGTTATTCAGTTTAGTCCCGGGACTTAACGGAGTCCATCTGGAACTTAACCAAAGTACCAGAAACTAACAGAAAACACTTAGAAGAGGGAGAAACACAAAACCAAGTGTGCAATCGGGGTGAGCGGTCCGAGGCGGGGTGTCTACAGAGCCCCTCGGCGGCGTGAATTGTGAAGCAAACGTGCCGACGAAAGACAGACATCCGCTTAGGACATCACCAAGAAAAGGAAAAGACTCGATAAAAGCAGGAATTTGAAATTGTGGAGGATAAAGGTGCGCTCCCTGTGTGAGCGGCTTTGAGAGATAAGGGTGCGCTCCCTGTGTGAGCGGCTTTGCCAATAGCGGGATCCGTTTGCTAGAAGCGGGACCTGTTTGCTGATAGCGAGATCCGTTTGTTGGAAGCGGGACCCAGAGGACCGTTTGCTGAAGTGGGGGACCCGGAGGACCGTTTGCTGAAGTGCGGGACCCGGAGGACCGTCTGCTGAAGTGCGGGACCTAGAGCACCGTCGGCTGAAGTGTGGGACCTAGAGCACCATTTGCTGAAGTGCGGGACCTAGAGGACCGTCTGCTGAAGTGTGGGACCCGGAGGACCGTTTGCTGAATTGCGGGACCTAGAGGACCGTCTGCTGAAGTGCGGGACCTAGAGGACCGTTTGCTGAAGTGCGGGACCTAGAGGACCGTCTGCTGAAGTCCGGGACCTAGAGGACCGTTTGCTTTGGATGGATGTTCATTTTGTTCGATGAAGAAGCGGTGATTCTGTGGCTCATCCCGGACCAAATTATTGTTGTGAGTCGTATTTTGACTGTTTGGCTTTGACTTTTGATGGGGTGCGGGCACAGTTGACTGCGGAGTGCTTTGTGCTGGGGATGAATTGTAAAAAAAACTGATCTTCGAGAAAATAAAAGACGCCCTACTTTGAATGGGAGTTTCTATCTTATTTCAGTTTTTAGACATGCCTTAAGGGCGGACCAAACTAATGTGTGCCCAGCTGGGTGTTTGTTGTCATCGTTTGAGCTTCCCTTGTTGCTGGGATTGTTCTTTTCTGCAGGTTGAACGTGTTGGAATATCCGGGTTCTGTTCTGAACTGACAAAGGCTATTTCTGGAGCATTTTCTACCTGGGACGCGGGCGCTTCCTCTTTTGGATACGGGACGCGCGCACCTTGTAAACTAGTGTCGGGAGGCGCGCGCCTCTGGGAGGCGGAATTCAGGGCCTGATATTTGCTGACCAAAAGATCCCCCAACAGCTATAATATCAGCTCCTGGTCGATGATTCGACTCCAACAGCCTTTTTCTGCCATTTTGAACACCATTTTATTGCTCAATTTTGCTTGTGATCTTCTTTCCCATGGCTTCCAACCTTTTTAGTCTTGGTGCCGAGGTCGTCAAGAGTTACGAGAAGGATTTGTCGACATTTGTTTATTCTTTCAAGACCCATCCCAAGAATGCTTTCATCAAAGATTTCAGATTTCGAATTCTTTTTACTTTGCGAACATTGAAGCCGGATTGGGATCTGTTGAAGGCTGCTGCATCCTTCTGGGATTGTGATGGCATTGCTTTCAACTTTTCGGCTAATGAAATGGTGCCGACTGTCGATGATTTTGGGGCAATTTTGGGCATGCCTTTGGCCGGTCGGATTTCCGTCCCTAAGTATTATCGCGGTGTTGTTGATTCTTGGGTTGACCTCCTGACTCTCCCTGTTAGAGAGGTGAAGAAGATGATGCACGGGACCGTTGTTGACATAACTGAGCTTCCGATGTTTTTCAGTTTGCATTCGAAAGATGTCGCGGTTCAGTCCTTTAAGAGAAATGCCATGGCTGTCTGCCTTTTCAGCGAGGTTTTGTTTGTCACTCCTCTGGGTACTGCGGATGCGCAGTTGGCTGAGATCGTGTTGCAGGTGAAAGGACAGCGATTTAGCATAGTTCCGCTCATCGTAGGAGAAACCTTGCATGGTTTGGAGGAGTTACACCGTACGGGCGAGATGCGACGGGGGAGCCCTTTGCTTTTGACCATATGGCTTCGGGAGCATTTCAGGCTTTATGCGTTGGATGGCGACCTTTCTCCGTTTGCTGTTCATAGGCGACGGTTGCTGATTAGAGATTTGACCGAAGAGGGTTGGAGGAGATTTTTTGCTTCTCGTCTCACAGCTGATGTTGAGTGGTGCCCTTGGGGTCTTCGCCTTTTTGTGGAGTGGACCTTCGGTTTTCAGCATGTGGTTTTACCCGGATTGAGGGACTCTTCGTTTTATCAGCCAGAACGGGTTTTGAGACAGTTCGGTCATCAGCAAATAATTCCTTTCCCGAAGAATGGGGTACTTCGTCCAGTTTCTTACATGGGTCCGGACTTCTCGAATGAGCTTCAGTTGGCTTGGGGAGATGATCGTGGCCGTTGGGTTTCCGCTCCATTGCACCGGGGTAGCATTTTTCTTCCCGAGAGTTACTTGGATCATTTGCTTGGTACCGTCTACCGTGGCATTACTTGGATAGATGCTCTTCGTGCTGAGTTGCTAGAAAGGGATTTTGAGTCCAGCAGTGCTTTGAGGTACAAGGAAGCTGCTGCTGATGTGAACAACATTCTGACCGACCCTTTTGGTACCCCATTGGATGACTTTTATGCTCGGAGGCGCTCGGTTGCGCAGAAGATATCGGTCCGCATCAGTGTCCCTAGGCCTCCCAAGAAGAGTAGGATTGATGGTCGTTCGGGTGGTCCTTCAAAGGCCAAGAGAAAATTAGATTTTTCCTAGTACCCCCAAGAGATTTCAATTAAAATAGACCACTTGTTTAGGATTTAATGTTTTAAGTCTTTTAGTAGCTCAACATTTACATTGTAATGATAAGAATGATTCAAGAAATGAAATAAAAATTTCATCTCGTTAATTTGAAATGGTTTGGGTATTTGTTTATGTTTTAGACCGCACCCGAAGGTTGCCTACGTTCCTCCAGTGTAGAGGCTCAGGTCTCCGTAGTTCAAACAAACGAAGACCTTTTTTTTTTTTTTTTTGTGCACCCTGTTTTTTGCCTAGACCACCCTTTCGGGTTTTCAGTCTAGCGGGCTTCATTTTTGCACGTGCTCTAATTTTTGCCTAGGCCGCCCTTGCGGGTTTTCAACCTAGCGAGCTCTTTTTTTTTTTTTTGTCTTCTTTTATTAGACGTAAAATCTCTTCAATTTGTCGAGGTTGACTTCCTTTGGCAGCTGATCTCCGTCTAAGTCCACAAGTCGGACTGCACCGCCGCTTAGTATCTTCTTGACTACGTACGGACCAATCCATCGGGGTCCCCATTTTCCAAGGGGGTTCATGGCATTAGGAGGGTGTTGTCTTAGGACCAAATCTCCCACATTGATGTTTCGGGGCTTCACCTTTTTGTTGAAATCCCTAGCCATTCTTTGTTGATAAGCCCTCGTACGCTCGATTGCCCTTAGCCTTTTCTCGTCGAGTAGGGCTAGCTATTCATATCGACTTTGCATCCAATCGACTTCGTTGACTTGGTTCTCGAGGAGGACCCGTAGGGATGGGACTTCGAGCTCTATTGGTAGTACAACTTCGGAACCATATACCAGTTCATAAGGAGTTTCTCCAGTCGCTGTCCGTATCGATGTACGGTAGCCCCACAACGCTAGAGGTAGCTTTTCGGGCCAATCCCTTCCAGTGGAGGCCATTTTCTTCACAATGGTCTCGATTATCTTATTAGCTGCCTCGACCGCGCCGTTTGCTTGAGGGCGGTATGGAGATGACTTGTGTTTAGTGATCTTGTATTCTACCAGGAGTGTGTCCATCTCTTTCTCGAAGTGAGAGCCGTTGTCTGAGATGATCTCATGAGGAACACCGTATCGGCACATGATGTGGGTTTTCACGAATTCGGCCACTTTCTTGGCGTTGAGAACTCGGTAAGCCTGTGCTTCGACCCATTTTGTAAAATAGTCCACGACTACTAGGACGAAAGATTGTCCGTTGCTTCTAGTAGGGTAAACTTTGCCGATGATGTCTATGCCCCAACAAGAGAAAGGCCAAGGAGTAGTCATATTGTAAAGCTGTGAGGGTGGAGCGTGCTGTAGATTGGTATGGAATTGGCATTTGGCGCACCTCTTGACTTTCTCGATACACCCTTTCCATGGTACTCCAATAATAACCCATGCGGAGTATCTTCTTGGTCAACATAAACCCGTTCATGTAGGGCCCACATTCACCTTCGTGGATCTCATGCATGATTTCTTGAGCTTCGGTCTTATTTACGCATAGGAGATTGATCCCTTCATAATGCCTTTTGTAGACTCGGTCCCCAATCAGTACATATCGGGAGGCTAGTCTTTGCAATGCCATTTGAGACTTCTTATTGCTATTCTCAGGATAAGCACCATCCTTGAGGAAATTCATGATATCCGCGTACCACGGGGAGTTTGTTTGGACCTCGTTGATCTCGATACTCATGCAGTATGCCGGACTGTTCCTTCGGGAAATTTTGAAGGGCTTCACCATTTTACCCTCAGGTATTTCAACCAGTGAAGCGATGGTGGCTAGTGCATCAGCAAAACGGTTTTTGTCCCTTGGCAGGTAATTGAAGGTGATTTCTTGAAACTGTTCAACCAACTCCTCGAGATGTTGACCATACCGTTGCAGAGTCGAGTCTTGAATCTTCCACTTTCCGGATGTCTGGTTGATGATGAGCAAGGAATCACCGAAAACTTCTAAACTTGTGACATTTCTTTCGAGGGCTGCTTCGAGCCCCGCTATGCAAGCTTCGTACTCAGCGGTGTTATTAGTGGCTTCAAATTCAAGGTGGATAGCGATTGGAGTATACATGTCTTTTGGATCAACAAGTAACATCCCTATGCCATATCCATGCTTATTGGATGCGCCATCGAAAAAAAGTTGCCACTTGTTTTCTTCTGTTGTAGCACAAAGTAAATGCTCGTCGGGGAACTGTACATCTTCCCCCTTCACTTCGTCACACGGAAATTCAGCAAGCTGATCACTGAACACTTTCCCCCTGATGGATTTGAGTGTGCGTAAGTGATATCGTAGCCGGTGAGCATGAAATACCATTTGGCTATTCTTGTTGACATGAAAGGCTTTTCGAAGATGTAGCGGAGCGGGTCCACTTTTGCTACCAACTTTATTGGGAAGGCCTCCATATAATGCTTGAGCTTTTGAGTAACCCAAACCAATGCAACACAAGACTTCTCTAAGACAGAGTAGTTCTTTTCAGCTCCTTGAAACCGTCGGCTGACAAAGTAGATAGCATTCTCCTTTGTGGAGTCTCGCTGTTCTTGTGCTAACATAGCCCCTAAGGCTTCATCATTGACAGTGAGATAGAGCAAGAGAGGCTTCTCTTTGTGCGGTGGAACCAAAACTGGAGGGCATGTCAAGTAATGCTTCACTTGGTCGAAGGCTTCTTGGCACGCATCGGTCCATTCTAGAGCCACATTTTTCTTGAGTAGCTTGAAGATCGGTTCACACATGGAGGTGAGTTGGTGCACAAACCGACTGATGTATTGAAGTCTGCCCATGAAACATTTGATTTCTTTCTGCGTCTTTAGGGGAGGCATGTCAATGATTGCCTTGATCTTGGAGGGATCGGCTTCAATTCCCCTCTCAGTGACCATGTAACCGAGAACCTTTCCTCTGACGACCCCAAAAGTGCACTTTGTGTGATTGAGTCTCATGTTGTGTTTTTGAAGTCTTTCAAAGAATTTGCGAAGATCGATCAAATGTTGACCGTTGGTTCCCTTTGAATGGATGATCATATCGTCTACATAGACCTCGATCTCTTTATGAATAATGTCATGGAATAGATCCGTAACAGCCCTTTGGTACGTAGCCCCAGCGTTCCTTAGTCCGAACGGCATGACTGTGTAGCAGAAAGTGCCCCACGGAGTTGTGAAAGCTGTCTTGTGTTGATCCTCTTCGGACATGAGAATCTGATTGTAACCGGCAAAACCGTCCACAAATGAGCGAACTTCATAGTTGGTAGTTGAATCGACGAGCATGTCGATGTTTGGTAGTGGAAAATCATCTTTCGGGGAAGCTTTGTTCAAATCCCGGAAGTCCACACAAACTCGAACCTTGCCGTTTGCTTTTCTGACTGTCACAATGTTGGCTAGCCAACTCGGATACTCAATGACTTTGATGAAACCCACACTGAGGAGCTTTTCAATCTCTTCTTTGACTTGTAGAGACCATTCTGGCTTGATCTTTCTGAGCTTCTGCTTTACTGGCTTGGTGTCCTCTCTGATCGGAATTCTATGCTCCGCGACCTTTCTGTCCAAACCCGGCATGTCTTTGTACGACCATGCGAATACATCCATAAATTCTCTAAGCAGTGCAGTCAATTTGTCTTTGTCTTCCCCCTTGAAGAAGCTGCCAATCTTTGTTTCTTTCGGCTCTTCGTCGGTACCCAGATTAACAACCTGCAATTCCTCATCAGCCCCTGGACCATTTTCACCACGACAACGAACCTGTTGAGCTAGTTCATTTAGGTATGTTATGTTTTCGTGGTCTATTTCATCATAATTTGAATCGTTATTAACTTATTCATTAAATTTGTTATTAGTTAATTCATCATTTATGATGTTTGCAATCTCGGGGTACTCAGAAATATCGAATTTTTCATTAGCAAAGAAAGGAAACACACGCTTGGCTATTGCCTCCATATCCTCTTGGGTGAGGGCATTAGAAACACTCTCGGACTCGAAAGTAAATGTGAGCCGCTCTTCCTTTGTTGCTGTACGGGGTATGCAACCCATTTCTCGGACCAAGAAATCTTCGGACACTAAGGGCCCCTTCGTTGAATACCAGTTTGGCTTGGAGCTTGGCGGGATCTCACTGACAACGGTGTCGCAGATGGCGTTGACTTGACAATCGTCCATAATGGCAAATTCTTCGAACATTGAGGCTAGATCAGACAGTTCTTCCCCCACGGTAATCTCTACCTCGGACTCTATAGTCACTTTCTTGCCCCACCGCTCACGGGGTGACATTGGAGTAGGCTCCCTTTCTTGTGTCGGTATTTCACAATCAGTGAAGATCTCGAGACCGGGCTTTCTGACGCCCTTGTCGTTAACCCACGGTTCGGGAAAGATCATGTGCGGAGCATCTTCCCCTTGGCAAACAAAGTAACCGTTTAGTGTGTTGCGGTAAAGTCTCAAGTCAGGTATTTCATATTGTCGACCTTCTTTGCGAGCTTGGGTCTTTTGATTCTTGACTGCTTGCTCGTATTTCAAGTCATCTTCAGTGGGCTCGTACCCCAGACCAAACTTGTTCTTAACAAAAGGAATTTCTACCGGGTGTAATATCCCTTGTTGATACTTCCCTAGGCCTAGGCCGGGGAAGTGATTCATGTTTCTCATCATGCGGAGGATTTTAGGATTGCCGAGGGTCCATTGTCTGTTTCCCCCTTCTTTATCGATGGTGTTGACGCCGGAGAGAGTGGCATCTTCGATCCCGTGTCGGACTTGGTGAATGGGTTGTCCCTCATTCCTGTGGATGGTGACATTCTCGGCCATGATGGTGACTATCTCGTCCCCATTTCTGATCTTGACACACTGATGGAGAGTGGAAGGTACCGCATTGGAACTGTGGATCCAAGGTCGGCCCAGGAGTAAGTTGAATGAAGCAGGGACATCAAGTACTTGGAATGGGATGGAAATGATCATGCTTCCAAATTTGATATCAACTTCTATCATTCCCATGACTATACGGGCAGTGCTATCGTACCTTCTAATGACTTGTGTGGAGGGTTGTAAATCGGAGCTTTTGAGCCCCAGTATGCCCATGACTCGGCTAGGCATTAAGTTGAGTGCAGAACCACCGTCTACTAGAACTCTTGAGATGGGTCTCCCCCTTGCCCTTACTTTGAGGTAGATGGCTTCATTGTGTTCGGACCCAAATGGCGGGAGGTCCATATCGGCAAAAGTGATGACGTTGCCGAAGTGAATGTGACCTATCATTGCTGTGAGGTCCTCAGGAGTCGTGTCGGGAGAGACTGATGTGTCATCAAAGTTCTTGATGACGAGGTCTTGGTGTTTCTTTGATGATGCAATAAGGTCACAGATGGATATGTTGGCTTGCGTCTTCTTGAGTTGTGTTAACAAAGGATCTTCGGGTATGTCGCGTGTTTGCGATCTTTGAGAAGAGGTGTTGGTTGCTGCGGTATTGGGAGGGATTGCGCTCATTTTACTCGGCCACTGCGAGTGAGCACGTTCACGGTCCCTTGTAGCTTCTTCTTCCTATTCTCTAAGACTTCCCTCATAATCTCATCATAAGTCACAACATAACAAGAATTATCAAGTTTATTCATGTCATCGGAGCCCTCATTCACAATTGGGATTGAATGAGTGGTTCCTTCAAACTCTCCTACCTCTATTACATTGACACCACCCTCCTTAAGGATTATGAATTCCTTCTTGTCTATGAGGTCTTGGATAGTGTTGCGGATGGAAAAGCAATCCTCGGTGAGGTGGCCGGTGCATTGATGGTAGTCACACCATTTGTGGTGAGCATGATTGGCACGGAGCGGTTGTGGTTGCTTGTACCCTTAAAGAGGGGTGATTTGTCCCTTGGCCTTTAGAGCTTCATAGGCCTCGGTGATGGTCATGCCGTTGAGAGGAGTGTAGACGCGGTCGTTTTGGAACCACTTGCCTTGTGGTGGGGGAACCTTCTTGTAATTCCCCTTGTCAGTAGTAACGGCATTGACAGAAGCCTCTTTGTTTGAACTAGAGGCGGCCTTGTATCGGTAAGTGGGAGTGGCGTTTTTAATCTCCTTGAGCAAGTCATCCATGCGTACCCCTGCCTCATACATTTGGGAGAAGTCGTAGTAGCAAGCCCCACTTAGGTGGGTGCGGAGATCAATCTTGAGACACTTGAGAAAGATGTCCATTTGCTCTTTTGTGTTTGGCCTCTCAACGATTTCAGAGAGCTTGTCATTCCATCTCCTTGTGAAGTCAATGAAGGACTCGTTGTCTCTTTGAGTGGTGTTCTCGAGCTCTTTCCTTGTGGGCCGGTGAGTGGTGTTGCCTTATTATTGATTTTTGAAGGCAAGCATAGCGGCATCCCAATCAAGACGGACGGTGAGCAGGAGAGTTGCATACAAATCCTTTGCCGCCCCCTTGAGAGTGAGAGGAAAGCATTGAGCCATAACTTTTGGGGAGACCTTCTTCGGAACCATAGCCCAAATGTAAGTCTCGATGTGAGCCATCGGGCATGAGTTGCCCTTGAACTTGCTAATGTCGGGCATCTTGAATTTGTCAGGGATAGCGGCCATCGTGGTCATGAGGATGGATGACTGATAAAGGCTTGTGTTGGAGCCTTTTCCCATGTTGAGGCCGTCGAATTTCTGATCAATGTAGGCCATGATGGAATCGACCATTTTGGGGTCACTGTTGTCGGTGCTTGGTTTCCCCACTTTTTTGGTGCGGGTGCTGACATATGGGCTTTCAAACAAACCCTCGGTCCACTCGGATTCCTCATTGTCATTAACCCCCTTATTCTTGGAGAGCTTAAGGAGCTTGGCTTTCAGTTGGTCAACCTCGGCCTCGTGGGCCTCCCTTTGACTGTCGACATGAGCTTGCCACAAGGCTTCTTTGGTTTGAGCCTCTTGGTTAAGGGTAGAGACTTGTTGTTGGAGTGTTTGAACCATGGCAGAAAGTTGTTCGAGAGTCATGGCGTTGTTGGTGCTGGAGTCGCCGGCCATTGATGATGTAGAAGCTGTTGGAGTGATCGGTTCACGGACAAGCCTGTTGGATGAATCCCTGTAGATGCGGAGAGTACCAATCGGACCTATAATTGGAGAAGTAGCCCTTGTCAGTCTCGGTTCACACTTTCGGTCCATGAAGAGGTTGAGAACACACAGTTGGGCACACGACTCAAACCACATAAGGAAAAAGACTCTTTTTTTTTATTTTATAAGTCGGAGGGAATGGGTCCCTTTTGGGGTTTCTAAGAAGGTAATGGAATCGTCATACTAGTATATAGACCATCTCGCGGTCCCATATACTCATCGGATTCCATCGCGTTTGTGAATCCTACATGTGTCGGGATTAAACTAAATTAATGTAGTAAAGCATACATGCGGGGACGGATTTTTTATTTTCGTCCAAGATAACCACTTTTGGGGACGGATTTTTATTGCGTTCGTTTCAACAAGTTGGCATGTATGATTTGAAAACATTAGTTTAGAGAAATCTCGGTACATGGAAACCGACTTGAGTCACGGAGTGTTAGACCCTAGACTAGAATTGTGTGGTTTGTGCTCGGCTTGAATATGAGGCTTAAAGGTCACCCCCGGCATGTAGTCATGAACTACGCCACGGGCTGAGGTTTACCGCTTCGAAAGAGCCAAGGTCGAGTAGAGCTTGAAACTGTTGGTGTTGGTGCCCTAGGCACGTTTGTTAAACGTTGTATAAGTTATCATTTTATTCATAATAATAAAGAGATAATAAGATTATTATTATGGCTCGTGTTTGCTTATAATAATCTCTGTCCCTAGAGCTTGTTAAGCACTAGTATAAAGGCTAAATGATCATGGGATGATCATGTTAGATTTATAGGTACTTGTTTGGAACAAGGTACTGGACATGACCCGCTGTATGAGATTTATGTCATGGTCGATGTCATATATAAATCTCATATTAGTTATGTCATTTGAATCCTTAGACATGAAGTTATTATAGTCTTCCACTTGATGAACATTATGTTTGACATATTCAAACGCTACCTTAACACGGTAGTTATAAAGGGTATGATTGGCATAATCGGATTCACGTAGGGAAAAATAATAAGCTAAATGGATTTGTCCCTCTTCGGAGAGATGTCAAGCTTGGGCCCCTCGAAGGAATGATGTTGATGAAATGTTTGGCCAAACTCAAATGGATTGATTGGATCAATGTCATTTGGATTATCAACATATTCGGAATCGAGAAAGTATTGAACAATACAAGTTGACTTGTTGACCATGACTTGTGTTCAATGACATCGTGGACAAAGGGATTATGACATGTTCTAAAAGGAATGCGAACTTGTATCTAGTTATACTATTTGGGTAGGTATGACGGTTTGCTAGAACTTAATCATATCTTATGGTTTCATGTTTGAACTCATTGCCAACTTAGTATAATCCTAGAGGGTCACACACAATAGAACGAATCCTAAATAAGGACTATATTGGAAATTTGGAAAAATTGGATTTTTCTGGGCCTTTGGGCGACCGCCCAAATGGGCTGGGCGACCGCACAAGAACTTGGGCGGCCACACACCTCAGTTTGGGCGGCCGCACAGTGCAGTCGGGGGCAGATTCCTAATTTGACTCGGAATCGAATTTTGGACGGGTTTTTAACACAAGTTTCCTATTTGGAATAGGTCTTACTTGTGTATAAACATCAGAATTCGGCCATAACTCAGATCCAATGTTTGTGCAAGCCTCAAAAGAGTTTGAGAGGGTTTTATTTTGTTCTAAGAAATCCTAGATTGAAGAACAAAATTATACACAAAGAAAATTCCATATAGTTCATATTAATTATGAAAACGTGTTTCATAATTTGGTCTAGCAACCAAGATCAAGTGTTCTTGATATTCGTTCGCGTGTGGATACCGCTAGAGGGTGAAACTTATCATCTTCAAAGTTCGTGATTATTACTATGATCGTGATCAAGTTTTCAAGTCTCTATCGAATTCAAGGTTGCAAAATCAAAGGCATCAAGGGTTAGTATTCTAGTATTCATCATATTGTATTTGACTTAATCATATGAATGGATCTATGGGCTTTGGGTTTCATTAAATTTTAAATGCTTAATTCCGCTGCGTATGTGACTACGAAACCCAACAGTGGTATCAGAGCCCCGTTCATATTGATTATTTCAATACTAGATCATGTTGTGTGTATATAAATTGTTTATGTGCCAAGCATGATATGAATATTGGATTATATGATGTTTATGTGTTATGTGATTTTATGTGGTTTATTGTTTTACAACTTTAATCGCACGATTCAATCGCAATAAATATTATGATGGATTCTGAATTGTTTGATTATTAATTCTGATTGGATCATGGTTTTAGTAATCGGGGAAAGACAATTTTGAGACAAATTTTCGAACTTCAAAATTCCTTCCGATGCGTTTGGGCGACCGCACAAATCTCCCTGGGCGGCCGCACATGTTTGGGCGACCGCACAGGAGAGTTTGGGCGGCCGCACAGTTCACTGATTCTGTTCTGATTTTGGTTAAAATTGGAATTTGGAATTTTCGAGAGGTCCAACCGAACCAGTAACAAAACCAGACTAGACTTGCTGATCTGGAATGGGTTTTGGGTAGTTGGTTTGAGTGTGGATCTTGGGGTTTGATTTTCCTATTTGTTTTAGTCTTGTGATTCTAAGATTGGTTCAAGGTTTGGATGGCTAATCTACGTTCATCGAGATTGTGTTTCCCAAACTTGACCGCAATCAAAGTTTCAAAGATAAATCGAAGTTAGAATTATGAAGAGTTCATAATTGCTAAAATTGAGAAACAAAGTTCTTGATTCAATGATTGGAGATCCATGTGGAATTGTGAATGCAATTGGCCTACGTTCATCGAGACCATCTATTGCTTAGTTTCGGCCACATGGACTACTTTCTTGGTCTCTTGAATTAGTGCGGGATTGTGGTTGCCTAACGGCTTAGTTCGACCGCACTTCTTGTTGTCTTGATTTGGAAATAACGACCAAAGTTGAAAAGGTCTCATCCTCATAATTCTAGAGAAACTAATGACACATAAATATTGTGCTTAAATTAATGGAGATTAATTTAGTGGCTAAACTTGATGCGTAACATGTTTATCTTATGTGCTCATAAATGTGTTGTATGCTATATGTGATGAACTTTCAAGAAAGTTTTAAGTCCTTTTTGCCATACCATGATTAAAACACTTGTAAGTACACGGGTATTTTCATGTGGGCTCGCCAAAGCGAGGTGCATTGATTTTATCTTTGTATGAGCAAGATGAGTGAATAAGAGTTTCCTATGCGTTTAAAATGGTTGGACTTAATTAGGCGTCAAAACAGTTTTGGGCCTAGGTAAAAGATGAGATTAAACATGCTTTCGAAATTGGATCCCTAAGAATCATATGAGATATGATTGACAAGAAATTGTCTACCTAATTAATTTGATTTTGAGCGATCCGCCTCCGTGGACTCAAAGTTAAATTAAAGTTGGATCTTAGCACAATTTCAAAAGAATCTCATGAAAAGATCTAAGAGTCATATGAGATATGATTGATAGGGTTGTCTACCTAATTAATTTAGTTTTGAGCGGTGCGCCAAAGCGTACTCAAAATTAAGTTAAAGTTGGATCTTAGCCCATTTAAATTATATCATACATTGGATGTGTATGAAGGTTATATAATTTAGTGGGAGTATTTTGGAAAATACACTATTTATCTCTTTAATGAGATTGGTACTTGTAAAATTTTGGAAATTTTGCATAAGTTGTAGATGACAACTAAAATCATTGCGATTAATCCTTGATAAGGATAAGCTTCAAAAGAATGATACAAACTCCATGGATTGGATCCTGAGCCTAAGAATAGTTCTAAGGCAAGAAGAAAGGTTGTACATTCTTGATGGGCCTGTTCCTAGAAGAACCAAATGCCGGAATAGACAATCACGAGAATCATGAGTATGATTTTAGGAGTGTGAGTTGTCTTATGCTCACGATTATGTGCTCTTAAACTCCAACAAAGTTTGGAACTTGTGGAAGCCTATTAGATAGGCGTGGAGTTGAGTTACATGTTTCAAAGAGAAATCTAAGCAAGAGAGGTATAAAACCATTATTGCATTCACTTCTTGCAAAAGGAGTAAAGGGCAATAAGTGGAACCTCACACGCTTAAGATAATGACTACGTAGAGTATCTTGAGAAACTTGGGAGTCCAATTGGATTGGAGCTAGCCATGGATCTTATTCTTGATTCATTTCCTAAGAGTTATAATCACTTTGTGATGGACTATAACATGCTTAGAATGAATAAGAATTTCTTCGAGTTGCATTAACATGCTGAAAAACTGCGAAGATGAAGATATTGGAGAATGGTTCTCCAGAGCTCATGGTTCATAAGGAAAAGGGCCAAGTGCCAAAAGAAAGGTAAGACAAGAGTTGTCAAACCTAAAAGAAATAATTATGGCTAAAATAATAACTCTAATTGATGCAATTTGGTAAAAATGGCAATTGGATTGACCATTTAGAATTGTAGTCAAAATTCTGGATGATCAATAAAAGGAATGGTAGTGGGACTACCACTTGGGAATTTTATGTTATAAATTATTCTTTCTAAATTTAATTATTGGGTATTGGATACCAGAATAATTAGTAAAATGAAAGACTACTTATAGTAAAGTTTTATCTACAAACGGTAATGATGCAATGGTTACAACATTGTTTGTAGAACACTTGTAAAGTGACTTTACTGATGAAGTAGAAAAACTTATTTTGTTAAAAGATAATGAAGGATATTAATTTCTTGTTTGGAATAAGAAAAGTGCTTTATTTATTATGATTTACTTCATTGTGTTATCATAAAAATAAATCTTATATCCTACATCTTGAAGAACAAAGTAATAAAGGCTATAACATAAATAATTAAAATTCTTTATGCATTATTGTTTTGATCAAATAAATAAAAGATGCATATCTAAAATTCCATGGGACGGAGTTTTAAGTCATATGATTTGGAATCACATGATTTATGCAAATCTTATTTACTTGGACCAAGACATTTTTTACTATGATTGGTAAAAGGCTAATATCTTAATTGACTTAATACATTTTGATGTGTATGGTGCATTAAGAAGCAATGCTAAAAGAGAATTTTGGTTATACTTGGCAAAACTATTCAAAGATTCTGATTGGATCACGATGATGAATAATTTAACCAAGAATTTGACAATCATCATTAAAGTTGTGAAATAGTTTCACGATTAACTTCACTAAGAACACCATTCTAAATGATGTGTCTACGTGGAAGTACAAGAACCATATTGGATATGGTTCATTAGATGATAAAGTCAAATTGATCTTCCATTATTAATTTTGGGGTTATGTATTACAAACCGCTATGACTACACTAATTTGAGTTCCATCAGAAGGGGTTAAATGGTGAAAGAAAACTCGGTTTGTCTTTCATAAAGGTTTAAGATGTTGAGACCTTTTGAAAAGGAGCTGTCTGGGACACACTCACATTTAAATCTAATAAATATACTTTTATAGAATATCCTAAGGAAACTTGAGGATATAATTTTACTCATAAGAAACAAATGGTTTGTTGATTATGATGATACTTTTCTAGATAAATGGTTTATCTCTAAAAGAATCAGTGGGAGTAAAATGTATCTCGAATGGTTCGAGACCTAGAAAATATATATTTTAACCTAAGATGGAAGTTGAACAAGTTTTCACAAGGAGTCGTGAAAAGTCCGTTCAAAAGATATACAAGAACTTGCGTATGTGATAGGACACAATCTATTGCAAGAAATATTGGATATTTCGAAATAGAAAGTGTTGAGGTAAAGTTCATTTGGAATGAAGTATTTACCATCTATCAAAGATGCAATGTCAACTCCACATATTTAGATTAATGACTTGGAGTCATGAAATCTAAAAGGCAACCCATGTGTAATAATCAAGTTTGGAACTTGATCATTCTAACCTAAGGTGTAAAAACCAAAAGAGAGGAATGAGTTTTCTTGGAGAAAATTTTACATGGATAGCAAAGAAATTTACTAGAATTCTCGTAGTCACATGTTCATATTTGGAATATGAAAATTGACAAAATGATGTCAAAACAAGTGTTCCTCAACGGGAACTCACTTAAGGATGTATTGGATACAACCTAAAGGTTTTGACAGTCAAAGAAAATTCTGATAAATTATGAAAGTTGCAAAAATCCATTGGATGGATTAAAGCAAACTTGTGGGAGTTGGAATCTCCGTTTTGATAAATCAAAAGAGCTTGACTTGATCAATAACGAAGATGAACCTTGTATATACAAGAAGATTAGTGGGAGCATAGTGATATTCCTTAAATTACATATGTGGATGACATATTGCTCATTGGAAACGAAATTCCTACACGTTAGTCTGCAAAGACTTTGTTAAGAAAGTGTTTCGCAATAAAGAATATGGATGAAACTGCATATGTCCTTGGCATTAAGATCTATAGAGATAAGATCGAAGAAGCTAATTGATTATGCTAAAGTACATACATTGACAAAGTCATTAGAAGATTCCGCAAGGAAAATTCTGAGAGAGGACGGTTGTTAATGTTACATGAAGTTTTCTATGCAAAGACGCAAATGTCCTGAGACAAATGATGAGCATGAGAAGAATGAATGGGATGCCATTTTGCTTCGGCAATTGGATCCATCATACCATGATAAGTACTAAGCCGGATATATCTAAATGCTTGGAGCATGACGAGTAGATATTAATCCGACAACCGATGAGAATCATTGGATGGCTGTGAAACAATTCTTAAAGTACTTTAGAAGGACAAAAGAATTGTTATGATCTATGGAGGGATGGAAGATGATCTCGATGTATATGGATACACGGATGCATGCTTCCAAACCGACAAAAATGGTAGAAATCGCAATCGAGTTTTATAAATAATAGTGAAGCTGTAAGTTGGAATGGTTCCAAGAAGAGTACAGTCACTAATTCTACGACTAAAATCTAAGTATATTGCTGCATTAGATGCTGCAAAGGAAGTTGTTTGGATTAAGAAGTTCATTGGTGAACTTAAGATGGTTCCTAGTATTGCTAATTCAATAGACTTTATTAGTGATAATAGTGGTGCTATTGATCAAGCAAAGGAACCAAGAGCACATCCTAAATCCAAACACATACTTAGGCGTTCTCTTATCGTTCGAGAAATCGTTGATAAGGGAGACGTACATATATGCAAAGTACCTACTAATGATAACGTTACGGACACACTAAACAATGGGACTTCCACAAAGCTAAACATGATGGTTATGTTAGGTCCATGGGTATTGGATACCTAGGGAATTGGGCCTAGGGCAAGTGGAAGATTGTTGGTGTTGGTGCCCTAGGCACGTTTGTTAAACGTTGTATAAGTTATCATTTTATTCATAATAATAAAGAGATAATAAGATTATTATTATGGCTCGTGTTTGCTTATAATAATATCCGTCCCTAGAGCTTGTTAAGCACTAGTATAAAGGCTAAATGATCATGGGATGATCATGTTAGATTTATAGGTACTTGTTTGGAACAAGGTACTGGACATGACCCACTGTATGAGATTTATGCCATGGTCGATGTCATATATAAATCTCATATTAGTTATGTCATTTGAATCCTTAGACATGAAGTTATTATAGTCTTCCACTTGATGAACATTATGTTTGACATATTCAAACGCTACCTTAACACGGTAGTTATAAAGGGTATGATTGGCATAATCGGATTCATGTAGGGAAGAATAATAAGCTAAATGGATTTGTCCCTCTTCGGAGAGATGTCAAGCTTGGGCCCCTCGAAGGAATGATATTGATGAAATGTTTGGCCAAACTCAAATGGATTGATTGGATCAATGTCATTTGGATTATCAACATATTCGGAATCGAGAAAGTATTGAACAATACAAGTTGACTTGTTGACCATGACTTGTGTTCAATGACATCGTGGACAAAGGGATTATGACATGTTCTAAAAGGAATGCGAACTTGTATCTAGTTATACTATTTGGGTAGGTATGACGGTTTGCTAGAACCTAATCATATCTTATGGTTTCATGTTTGAACCCATTGCCAACTTAGTATAATCCTAGAGGGTCACACACAATAGAACGAATCCTAAATAAGGACTATATTGGAAGTTTGGAAAAATTGGATTTTTCTGGGCCTTTGGGCGACCGCCCAAATGGGCTGGGCGACCGCACAAGAACTTGGGCGGCCGCACACCTCAGTTTGGGCGGCCGCACAGTGCAGTCGGGGGCAGATTCCTAATTTGACTCAGAATCGAATTTTGGACGGGTTTTTAACACAAGTTTCCTATTTGGAATAGGTCTTACTTGTGTATAAACATCAGAATTCGGCCATAACTCAGATCCAATGTTTGTGCAAGCCTCAAAAGAGTTTGAGAGGGTTTTATTTTGTTCTAAGAAATCCTAGATTGAAGAACAAAATTATACACAAAGAAAATTCCATATAGTTCATATTAATTATGAAAACGTGTTTCATAATTTGGTCTAGCAACCAAGATCAAGTGTTCTTGATATTCGTTCGCGTGTGGATACCGCTTGAGGGTGAAACTTATCATCTTCAAAGTTCGTGATTATTACTATGATCGTGATCAAGTTTTCAAGTCTCTATCGAATTCAAGGTTGCAAAATCAAAGGCATCAAGGGTTAGTATTCTAGTATTCATCATATTGTATTTGACTTAATCATATGAATGGATCTATGGGCTTTGGGTTTCATTAAATTTTAAATGCTTAATTCCGCTGCGCATGTGACTACGAAACCCAACAGAAACTTTCTAGGACGGGCCTCGACGGGTTTGGGGTTGGACTTGTGCGACTCGATAGTGAGCAGTTGATAAGAATTGTGCGCGTAGTGTGAGGTCCATCACGTGACAAAAAATTTTTTTTTTTTGAAAAGAAATGATAAAAAACACATAAGCACATAAATTACAACTCCCGAATCACCCGTGTGACCGGTAAATAAAACATAAAATTAAACATTCCAAGGGTTCAATTCTGTCCTGATGCAGGCAACTGTGCCCACACCCCACTATTCTGTCTAGTCACTGAAACCTGTTCTTGCCTTGGAAATTGACCCAGAAGCGCGCGCCTCTGGCTAGTGTTGTGGGAAGCGCGCGCCTGGCGTATTGTACCTGGGAGGCGCCCGCTTCTGGGCTCACCTGTCAGATTATCAGAAACTTATGGACTCAGGGGATTGCCCTGGTCCTGATTGTGTGATGAAACCCCTGCAATGTTTGTCAGCACGAAATAGTAGGAAGAATAGGAAGAACATATGGAAGGTGGGCGATTCTGGAATTTGACGCGGGATGTGCGCGCTTTGGACCATGAAGGTCCGAGGCGCGCGCTTCCCATGTCAATTTCCAGAATGCCCAGAAAAGTGAATTATGAACAGAAACACAAGTTTAACCCTCAAGCATCCCCAGCGGAGTCGCCACTGTAGATACCCCGGGATGGACACCACGTCTTTAGGCTAGAGCGCGTGAGTTTCCTAGGATGTCTAATTGTTTTTAGAGTCGCCACCCACGTTTTTGAGGAACGTAAGAAAACCTAATGTTTATGAGCCTAAGTTTGATTTACGAAAACAGAGATTCTTTGGGATGAGGGGTTCGGGGGTTAGGTTACGAAATGGGAAGTACTTAAACAACCATTTCGCCCGAGCAATGTCGGTCTTGTTTGTTCATAATTCACTTTTAAAGATAAATGTGTTCTTCCTATTAAAATGATGATAAAAAAGGGGTTTTAGAGTTAAAATGTAGGGAGATGACTCCTAGGCCAATTCAATGTAATGAAAGGACCATTGGTGTCATGTCCCAAATGGTTTTGGGTGATTGCACATTTGATTGCAGAAGAAGAAGAAGAAGAAGAAGAAGAAGAAGAAGAAGAAGAAGAAGAAGAAGAAGAAGAAGATAAGTGCTTAAGACATTTACCTATAGTATCCTTCAAAAGAGAACCTCTTGTAAAGCCTTGAAGAAGAGGTTGAGTATTTTTGTTGAAGAAATTCCAAAGGAAAGGTCTAGGCAAAGAGTGAGTAAAAAGTCTAAAGTGATGATTTTTCCAAGGTCCTCTTCCAATGATGGATTGGAGGGGTTTTTATAGTTGATAAGTGACTGTTTTTGGAGCCAAACGGAGTCTCCAAGAAATCTTTCCCGGGCAAAATCATGTATAATGAGCAAGGGAGAGATTCTTGGGCAGAATCTGTAACTGACATGCCCCAGAAGCACGCGCATCCCACCTAGGCGGCGGAAGGCGCGCGCGTCTGGCCTCAAGGGGCGGAGGCGCGCGACTCTGAGAAGCAATTTTTGACAGAATGGACTAGAAAGTTAGAACTGTTATTCAGTTTAGTCCTGGGACTTAATGGAGTCCGTCTGGAACTTAACCAAAGTAACAGAAACTAACAGAAAACACTTAGAAGAGGGAGAAACACAAAACCAAGTGTGCAATCGGGGTGAGCGGTCTGAGGCAGGGTGTCTACACTTTTCTAGAATTTTTCCAAGAGAACAGGGTTTTCTGGAATTTTCTGAGAGATACCTCATACGAGGTATAGATGTCTCGTACGAGGCATCCTTGTTTTTGCGCAGATCAGCTATATCAGGCGCTGGTTTTGTGATTTCAAAATCACTTTTGCCATTTTATTTCGAGAGTACTCCGACCCTAGGTGATTTCTTTCCCAAAAATTTCCATTTTTCTTAAGTTCAAGTGATTTTCAACCTCTTCCGATGGCTGGTGAAAATCGATCACACAAGGAGCACCTCTTTGGTAGGTACGCGAAGGGCAAGGTGTGAAGGGCGGATGAGCTATGCCCGTACCTCAAGGAGCATATTTCTCACGCCGTTCGGACGAGAAGGGTAAGGATCCCTTCCTTTTGTTTAGTTTTCATGTCAATTTCTTTGTTCCATGCCTCAATTCTATGCCTTAGCAGCTGATTTTGTCGACTTTTGTCAATTCTTCACCTAGGCTTGCCGTTGCTAGGGTTTACCATGCATGGCTTATTTTTTGATGAGATTTCAACCTTGTTGATGTTGATAATCAATTTAGTATAGTAGTACATGATTTTGACTGTCGTTCTAGGCAATTCTGCAATTTTTGGTAAAATGCTTAAATGAGGATTTTACCGATTTTCTGACATTCGCCTCTTTTGTCTTTGTTCTTGAAGCCATACAAAGTTGTCAACAACTGTAGGGGGAGTGTGAAAGCGGTTTTTGAGAAGTGGGGGACTCTCAACAGCGAGGTGAAGGACGAGATCGAGAACATAGGGCTCAAATCCTTCTTTGATGGTTTGGTGGGTGAGCGGAGGAACACCCACGTGCTCTAGGTCATTCGGGAGTGTTAGTGGGATAGTACCCACACGATGCATATGAGGTGGGGTGAGTTCACTATGAATCCTACTGATTTTCATGCCATTACTGGGCTTCCGATCGCTGGCGATCTGATCAAGGTGGATACAGATTTCTCTCCCAGTGACGATGATATGAGGTGCCTTCTGGGCTTCACTATGCGTACCCTAGGTAAAGGTGTCCCTCTCAAAGCTCTGAGGGATAAGGTAGATGCTTACATTACCACCAATGAGGGTCAGATGAGGTTTTTCAATGCCCGTGCCATAGCTGTGCGGGGTTTCTTGTGGTGGGCATTCTTTGAGACGTTGTTTGCCAATCATGAATTGACTGACTTGTTTACTTTGCTGAGCTACTTGAGGGACATACAGCATGTAACTGATGCTAGTTGGGGCTTGGCTGGCTTGGCCCACTGTTACGTAGCCATAGATGAGAGTTCGCGTGATCGTGCGAATGCTGGCATGGGTGGCTACAGCCATGCTTGGGAGGTACAATACTCATTCTTTGCTGTATTTCCTTATTATTTCAGCCCCAGTTCCTTTTGTCTTGGTAGCATTCTTACTTTGGCCATTATACGTTGACATTTTCTTTGTTTCTCCCATTTGCAGGCTTGGGGTTACGCCATGTTTGGTCTCTACAGCTTTGACCTCCAGGACAACACCATCATGTTTCTGGATACGTTGAGGTGGCGTATGGATAACAGGGATACCCATGATGAGTAGGCTGAGGGGGCAGACTTTTCGGTGGAGCATATGTGGTGATACCTTGATGAGTGGGTAGCCGTCCCTGAGGTTGATACTGCTCTCTTCCATTGGAGGAGTTTGGGGATTGACCATGCTTACTGGCAGGCGGGCCTGAGATTGCGGATGATTGGCCTTCGTGGGGGATGCTTTTACTTAGGAGAGCGAGTCTCTCGCCAGCAGAATGGTGGTAGGCTGGACCTTATCATCCCGTTGGATCCTCCGGCTCATATGATTAACTCTTATGCCATTGGGGATGAGGAGAGAGAGGACCTCATGATTGGTCAGGTTGCCTTTGACCTCATGCATCTTGAGGCGGATTACCAGTATTTTCTGACTCGTCTTATGCCCCGACTTTTCATGGAGGGTAACCAGGCTCAGTCTCAGGCTCAGGCTCAGGGGGTTGTTCATGTCCCGTTCCGTCCGCTGCTCAGACCGGCATCATTTTCCTACAACATGGCTGAGGGTGTGGAGAGCATCGAGGATCTTCCTACTGAGTATGATATGCCAGAGGGACTCATACCTCCTGCTGATGCAACCATGGTATGACTTATTACTTCCTTCTGTCATTTTATCATTTCGTATCTCTGTATATCATTTATTTGAGGATTTTGACATTTCTCCTTGTTTCTTCTCAACAGGTGCCCATTGCAGAGTATAGAGAGGTCACGGGACGGCTTGCCTAATTTATGGCCTATGCCAAGAGGGTGAAGAGCGACGCTATGGGGCTCTTAGGCCGGTTGGCTCGCCAGACTGCAGAGTCAGTTTCTTGCGGGAAGAGACCTCGAACGGACGAGTGATGACGTGGCAGTGACGACGTCCCTTCATTTGATGCCTGAGTAGATAGGATCCCCCGTCCCCTCGTTTGTTATTTTTGTTGATGTACTTATTGCCTCTGAGTAGGCGGAGACGATTTTTCCTTTCTTTTGGTTTGTACCTGAGCAGCAAATAAATCCTAACTCTAGCACATATATTTTTCAATTTTAGTTTTGCTTCTGACTGTATAACAGTTCAAAACATGCCCGGTTGGTCAACCGCGGGATTTTTATGAGATGGATTCACGTTGGGCCATTTGTATGTGATGATGAACTGTTTGGGTGCGTTTTTGAGGTGTTTGAGAGATTCGTGGAGATGTTCGGGTTCAAGATCCTCTTCACCTTGAAGAACTTAAAACTGGATTGGGATCTCTTGAAGGGAGTGGCACGCTTTTAGGATCCTTCAACCCATCTTTTCAAGTTTTCACTTAATGAGATGGTCCCTACCATGGAGGAGTTGGCAACTATCTTGGATATGCCATTGACCGGTGTGATCGCGGTTCCTAATCATGATAAGGTACCATCGGAGTCCCTTGGGGCTTTGTTGAGCATAGGCCTTCATGAAGCAAAGATTTATATCCATAACCTCTATGTCGATCTCTCCGCTTTGCCAAAGAGATTTAGGGGTCGCGTGACACGCCTTCATGGAGTGGATTCTCAGTGTTTCCTCTTGGCTTTGTGTTTATTCCAAAATGTGCTTTTCATGAGAAAGTGTGGCATAGCGGACACGGAGCTCGTGGACATTGTTTTGCAAGCTAGAGGACGGGCCTTCAACATTATTCCTCTTATCTTAGGGGAGACCCTTCATGGTCATGATGACTTTCACCGAACCGGCTCTATGACTCGGTGAAGTCCATTATTGTTGACCATTTGGCTTCGAAAACACTTTAGATTGTTGAGTTCTCCGACCGAGTATTCTCCTTATACTTTCCATAGGCGGAGGTTGTTAGTGAAGGACCTTAGCATTGAGGAGTGGGCCCATCTTTTTGCGAAAGCGGAGACTGGTGACATTGCTTGGTGTCCACCTTTTTGGAGGGTCCAATTCGAGCCTAGCTTTAGTCTGCGGAAGAAGGAAGCTAAGGAGGATCCTTCTAATATCAGCATGGATGCTACTCAAAATTTTCTGGATAGTGACTTTTATGAGAAGAGAGCGGATGGACTTCCCGGTAAATTACAAGCACTTGATAGGCCGTATGTGTTCACGAGATTGACTCCCTGGTATTTAGTAGACTTGATATTCCTCCCGGTTTCGAGATACCTTGGTACAAGAGGAAGAGAGATGACAATACGGACCGTGGTCAAGCCCCTACTAAGTCAAGGAAGAAATAGATCTTTTGGAGTATCGAGAGATTGCATTGATAAACCAATATTTAGATTTTTAGTGTTTTATTTATTTTTCTTTTGCAAGTTGGTAGCTCGTGTTGGTAATTTTCCTATTGTTTTCTTGAAATGCATTCAATTAAAAAAAAGAACAAGATTTTTATTTTTATTTATTGAATAGACCGAACCAAAAGGCTGCCTACGTTCTCCTTTTACATCAATTACATAAGGAGCTCAGGTCATCGTAGTTCCTGTTTAAGAAAGAGAAAAAAGGTGTGTCTGCTGACTGTAAGACTTGTCTCGTACGAGACATGATGTCTCGTACGATACAGTCCCCTATCTTCTTATTTTTCTTTTTTGTTTATGCACACCCTGATTTTTTCCTAGACCACCCTTTCAGGTTTTCAATCTAGCGAGCTTGTTTTCTCGTGCTCCTTTTTTGAAATAGGGGACGGATCTATGAGTAGTACTTCTTCAGCTTGTCCATGTTGACGGGCTTTGGCAGTTGATCTCCATCTAGGTCTACGAGTTGTACTGCTCCTCCGGAGAAGATCTTCTTGACTATGTAAGGACCTATCCACCTCAGCTCCCATCTTCCCATCGGTTTGAATGGTCCAGGATGATGTCATGGGGTATAACACAGACGGTGGTGCGTTTTGTAAGTTAGCATGTATCTGGCACTTGTGGCATTTCTTAACCATGTCGGTGCAGTCGGCTTCCATCGTAGCCCAATAGTATCCCAGTCGGATAACTTTCTTTGCTAGCATGTAGCCATTCATGTGGGTTCCACAGACTCCTTGATGGACTTGGTCCATGATTTCTATGGCTTCGTGCTCATCAGCACAGAGTAGACATTTCTTGTGATGTTTCTTATAGAGGCGATCACCTATAATCATGAATTGGGCAGTGAATCTTTTGAGAGCTATTTTTGCTTTAGGTGATGTGTCTAGTGGGAATGTTCCGTTTAGGAGGAAACTCCACACGTCGTAATACCATGGTTTATTGTCCAAGGTATAAACAAAAATAGAGTCACACACCTCTTGGTAGTCATGCAAGTCTATGATCGAGTGATAAGAAGGAGTCGTTCGTCTCGCGACTTTGAAAGTTTTGACTTCAGTCCAATCGGGAATCTCCACAAGTGATGCTAGCATGGCTAGTGAATCTGCCAAGTGGTTCTTATCTCTAGGAAGATAGTAGAAAGTGACTTCTTTGAATAGTCTGACCAAGTCTTGGAGATGGTCATTGTACTTCTGAAGTGTAGGATCTTGTACCTTCCACTTTTTGAGTGACTGATAAATTATGAGTTGTGAATCTCTGTCCACCTCTAGTTTGGTCACATTTCTTTCTAAGGCTGCATCAAGCCCCGCTATGCAAGCTTCATACTCGGCAATGTTGTTAGTGGCCTCGAAGTCAAGGCGGATTACGAGTGGAGTATATAAATCTAAGGGGTCTACTAGTAACATGCCGATACCATACCCTCGCTTGTTGGCTGCGCCATCGAAAAATAGCTGCCACTTATTTTCTGCTATTGTCACAATGTCCTCATCGGGGAATCGTGGGTCTTCCCCCTTCGCTTCATCACATGGAAATTCAGCTAAATGATTAGCAAAGACTCTTTCTCTTACGGATTTCTATGTGATGTAAGTGATATCATACCCCGCAAGCATAAAGTACCACTTAGCTATTCTAGAGGAGACATGTGATTTCTCGAAGATGTACTTCATCTGATCGATTCAAGAAATCAGTTGCACGAGAAATGCTTCCATGTACGGCTTGAGTCTCTAAGCCACCCATACCAGTGCAGCACACAATTTTTTAAATGCGGAGTAGTTCAATTCAGACCCTTGAAAGCGAGGCTGAAAAAGTAGATGGCATTCTCTTTCTTTGAGTCGGGTTGCTCTTGTGCTAGCATAGCCCCTAGTGCAGTGTCATTGACTGTAAGGTACAGGATCAACGGTTTTTCTTTATGCGGTGGGACAAATACAGGAGGATTCTTGACCTTTTCGAAGGCTCCTTAACACTCTTTGGTCCATTCTTCTTGAGGAGTTTGAAAATGGGTTCGCACATTGTCGTGAGCTGATTGATGAAACGACTAATGTATTGAAGGCGACCCATGAATCCCTTTACTTCTTTCTACGTCTTAGGTGGAGGCATGTCAACGATGGCTTTGATCTTAGCGGGGTCATCTTCTATACCACGCTCGGTGACCATGTACCCAAGGACTTTCCCTTTCACTACCCCAAATGTGCACTTGGCCGGATTAAGCCTCATCTTGTAGTGTCTCAACCTTTCGAAGAATTTTTTAAGGTCAACAAAATGTTTTCCATCTGAGCATTTAGAGTGTATTATCATGTCATCAACGTACACCTCTATCCCCTTATGTATTATGTCGTGGAATAGCGCACTTACAGGTCTCTAGTAAGTGGCTCCAGCATTCTTGAGTCTAAATGGCATGACTGTATAACAGAACGTCCCCCATGGTGTAGTAAACGTTGTCTTATGTTGATCCTCTTCAGCCATAAGGATTTGATTGTACCCAGCGAATCTATCTACGAATGAACAAACTTCGTACTTCGCAGTATTGTCGACCAGCATGTCTATATTGCAGAGAGGAAAGTCATCCTTTGGAGATGCTCTGTTAAGGTCACGGAAGTCTACGTAGACACGTACCTTTCCATTTGCTTTGGAAACTTGCACAGTGTTAGCCAACCAGGTTGGATACTCTATCACTTTAATGAACCCTACACTTAAGAGTTTTTCTATCTCTTGCTTGATTTGTACCGACCACTCGGTTTAATTCTACGGAGTTTCTGTTTGACTGGCTTCGAATCAAGAAGCAGTGGTAACTTATGTTCAATGATCGAATTGGATAGCCCCGGCATATCTTTGTAGGACCATGCGAACATATCTACGAATTCTCAGAGAAGCGCTATGAGGGCTTGTCGATCTTCCCCCTTGAAGAAACTGCCAATCTTGGTCTGTTTCGGATCATCGTCCATCCCCAAATTAACTGTTTGCATTTCTTCGGCATCAATAGGACCATTTCCGCCACGATAACCTACTTGCTTATTAATTTCTTTTAAGATTTGTTCATTTTCTTGATCTATCTCATCATATGACTCATTATTATCTAATTCGTTAGAGTTATTAGTTAATTCATCATTCATGACGCTTGCAATCTCAGGATACTCAGAAGGATCTAAGTTTTCATTAAGAAAGTAGGGGAATACACGTTCCGCGATGGCATCCAAGTCCTCTTGGGTGAGCTCATTGGTAGCGGTATCTGATTCTAAGGTAAGAGTTACAAGATTTCTCTTCCTATGGGGATGGGGAATGCATCCTAACTCTTTGATCAGGAAGTCTTCACTTGCTATGGGTCCCCCGGTTGTGTACCAGTTATTGATGGGCTCATCACATTTCTCGATGAGCTTGGTATAGTCTTGCTTTGGAGCGTCCCCCTTGTCTATTTCATTTATCTGAGTGTCCTCTTGTTGGGTTTCGATCTAACATGCGCAGCGGAAATTAGCAATTAAAATTTTAATGAAACCCAAAGCCATGGATCCGTTCATATGATTAAATCAAATACAACAAGATGAATAGAGGAATAACTAACCCTTGATGGTTATGAATTTCTAGCTTTTGAACTTGGTGGAGATTTTGAAACTTGATCAATAACGCGAACCTTGTAGATGATGAGCTTCACCCTCTAGCGGTATCCACACCACGAACGAATATCAAGCAACTTCTTGATCTTGGTTGCTAGACCAAATTGTGAAACACACTTTCACAATTGCAAGAACTATATGGAATTATGAATATTCTTGTTCTTCACCTTTTGGATCTTAGAACAAGAAAAATAACCTCTCAAAACCTTATGGAGGCACTCACAATATTATGTCTAATGGCTGGTGAAAAGATGCTTTTATAGGACCTAGTCATTAACTCTTAATGACCTAGGATTCCTAAATCCCGTCACCTTAATTAAGGCAAGTCCTTATTCTGCCAGGAATTCTGGCACGGTCGTGCCCCTTTATTTGGCACGGTCGTGCCAAATGGGTCGAACCTGCCAGACCTTCCCCGAATATTGGCACGGTCGTGCCCCTATGTTTGGCACGGTCGTGCCAAACGGACCGAGCCTTTTGCCTGTTTTGGATTTATGGCACGGCCGTGCCATTTTAAGGCGCACGACCGTGCCAGAGCCAAAACCTGACATTTTTCCATAATTCCCATTTAGTCCTTTATGATTCGTTCTAATTGTGTGTGACCCTCTAGGATTACACCAAGTTGGCAATGGGCTCAAACATGAACTCATAAGATATGATTAGGTTCTAGAAAACCGTCATACCTACCCAAATAGTGTAACTAGATACAAGTTCGCATTCCTTTAGAATATGTCACAATCCCTTTGTCCACGATGTCATTGAACACAAGTCATGGTCAAACAGTCAACTTGTTTTGTTCAATACTTTCTCGATCCCGAATATGTTGATAATTCAAATGCTATTGATCCAATCAATTCATTTGAGTCCGGCCGAACATTTCATCAACATCATTCCTTCGAGGGGCCTAAGCTTGACATCTCTCCGTGGAGGGACAAATCCATTTAGCTTATTATTCTTCCCAACGGGAATCCGATTTTGCCAATCATACCCTTTATAACTACCGTGTTAAGGTAGCGTTTGAATATGTCAAACACAATGTTCATCAAGTGGAAGACTATAATAACTTCATGTCTAAGGATTCAAATGACATAACTAATATGAGATATATGTACGACATAGACCATGACATAAATCTCATGCAGCGGGTCAAGTCCAGTACCTTGTTCCAAACAAGTACCCATAAATCTAACATGATCATCCCATGATCATTTAGCCTTTATACTAGTGCTTAACAAGCACTAGGGACGGGGATTATTATAAGTAAACATGAACAACAATAATAATCAAAGCATCTCTTTATTGATATGAAATAAATGATAACAATTACAACGTTTATTAAACGTGCCTAGGGCACCACTACCAACAATCTCCCACTTGCCCTAGGCCCAATCTCCCATGTATCTAATACCCATGGACCTAACATGACCATCATGTTTAGCTTGTGGAAGTCCCTTTGTTAGCGGGTCCGCAACATTGTCATCAGTAGGTACTCTGCATATATTTACGTCTCCCCTATCAACGATCTCTCGAATGATATGAAAACGCCTAAGTATGTGTTTGGATTTCTGATGTGCTCTTGGTTCCTTCGCTTGAGCAATAGCACCATTATTGTCGCAATAAAGGTCTATTGGACTAGCAATACTAGGAACCACTTCAAGTTCAGTTATGAACTTCTTAATCCAAACAGCTTCCTTTGCAGCATCCGATGCAGCAATATACTCAGCTTCTGTTGTAGAATCAGCGGTTGTACTTTGCTTGGAACTCTTCCAGCTTACAGCTCCACCATTTAACATAAACACAAAACCCGATTGCGATCGGCTATCATCTTTGTCGGTTTGGAAGCTTGCATCCGTGTAAGCATTTACAACGAGATCATCTTCCATTCCTCCATAGACCAAAAACGAGTCTTTAGTCCTTCTCAAGTACTTAAGAATCGCTTTTACGGCTATCCAGTGATTTTCGCCAGGGTCGGATTGGTATCTACTTGTCATGCTCAAAGCATAAGATACATCCGGCCTAGTACAAATCATGGCATACATGATGGACCCAATTGCCGAAGCATATGGAACATCATTCATTTTCTCACGCTCATCTTTTGTCTTAGGACATTGAGTCTTGCTTAGAGAAACTCCATGTAACACGGGCAAGGTTCCTCTCTTAGAATTTTCCATACGGAATCTTCTAATGACCTTGTCAATTTATGTACTTTGGCTTAAACCAAGTAGCCTCCTTGATCTATCTCTATAGATCTTAATGCCAAGAATATATGCGGCTTCACCCATATCTTTCATTGCGAAGCACTTTCCTAACCAAGTCTTCACAGACTGAAGTGTAGGAATGTCGTTTCCAATGAGTAATATGTCATCCACGTATAAAATAAGGAATAGCACTATGCTCCCACTAATCTTCTTGTATACACAAGGCTCATCTTCGTTCTTGATGAAGCCAAACTCTTTGACCGATTCATCAAAACGGAGATTCCAACTCCTTGAAGCTTGCTTCAATCCATAGATGGATCTCTGCAATTTGCATACCTTAGAATCTTGTTTAAAACCTTCTGGTTGTGTCATATACACATCCTCTTGGAGTTTTCCATTTAGGAAAGCGGTTTTGACATCCATTTGCCATATTTCATAGTCATGATATGCGGCAATGGCAAGCAAAATTCTTATAGACTTGATCATTGCTACGGGTGAAAAGGTCTCATCATAGTCAATACCATGAACTTGCCTATAACCTTTCGCTACAAGCCTAGCTTTGTAAGTATGCACCTTCCCATCCATGTCAGTCTTCTTCTTGAAGACCCATTTGCATCCTATGGTTTTTACACCTTCAGGCGCATCAATCAAATTCCAAACTTGATTGTCTTGCATGGATTGCAATTCGGATTCCATGGCTCCAAGCCACTTGTCCGAATCAGGAGAAGACATCGCCTCTTGGTAGGTTGACGGTTCATCATTCTCAATGATTTCTACCTCATTACTATCCGTTACGAGAAATCCATATCTCTCGGGCTCGGATCGTAACCTACTAGATCTGCGAGATGCTTGTGTATTTTGAACAGGTTCCACAACTCCTTGTGGTTCTTGTTCTTGTTCCACTATTGGTTCAATGTTATTTTCTGGGTCTCGAATTTCTTCAAGATTTATTTTACTCCCACTGATTTCTTTGGAGAGAAACTCTTTCTCTAGAAAGACACCAGTTCGGGCAACAAACACTTTGTTGTCCTTTCGGTTGTAAAAGTAATATCCTTTAGTTTCCTTAGGATATCCCACGAAAATGCATTTATCAGATTTGTGTGCAAGTTTGTCTGAGATAAGTCTTTTGACAAAAACTTCACAACCCCAAATCTTCATGAAAGATAGACAAGGCTTCTTTCCGCTCCACATCTCATATGGAGTCTTTTGAACCGATTTAGTTGGAACACGATTTAGTGTGAAAGCAGCGGTTTCTAGAGCGTAACCCCAAAAGGATATTGGAAGATCAACTTGACTCATCATTGATCGAACCATGTCTAACAAAGTCCGATTCCTCCTCTCGGACACACCATTCCATTGTGGTGTTCCCGGTGGAGTCAATTGTGAAACTATTCCACAATTCTTTAGATGATCATCAAATTCTTGACTTAAGTATTCTCCACCTCGATCTGATCGAAGTGCTTTTATACTTTTGCCAAGTTGTTTTTCTACTTCATTTTGAAATATTCTAAATATCTCAAATGCTTCACTTTTATGTTTCATTAGGTAAACATACCCAAATCTACTATCATCAGTGAAGGTTATGAAGTATTGAAATCCTCCCCTAGCATTGCTACTTAATGGTCCGCATACATCGGAATGTATCAACCCCAATAAGTCGCTTTCCCTTTCACCCAACTTGATAAAAGGTGTCTTAGTCATTTTTCCAAGAAGACACGACTCACAAGTATCATATGACTCTAAGTCACATGAACCCAAAAGTCCGTCCCCATGGAGTTTTGAGATACGCTTCTCATTAATATGACCAAGACGGCAATGCCACAAATAAGTATGATTTACATCATTAGGTTTAGATTTCTTATTTACATGATAGACATTATTTTCATTCTTGACATCCAAGATATAAAGGCCATTAAATGAATTAGCAATACCATAAAGCACATCATTTAAATAAATAGAAAATTTCTTATTCTCAATAAGAAACTTAAAACCTTCATTATCCAAACAAGAAATTGAAATAATATTTCTGCTTAAATCCGGAACATAATAACAATTGTTCAAAACAAGAATTAATCCGGAAGGTAAAGTGACTTCATAAGTCCCTACGGCTAATGCAGCAACTCTTGCTCCATTCCCCACGCGTAGATCTACTTCACCTTCTTTAAGCAGTCTCCTATTCTTTAGTCCCTGCACATTTAGACAAATGTGAGAACCACATCCGGTATCCAATACCCAAGAATCAGTGGTAGAAAGGAGAATATCTATCATATAGATACCTGAAGTCGACGCAGCCTTGCTGCTCTTCTTCTTCTTTTGCTCTTCCAAGAAAGCCTTGCAATTACGTTTCCAATGACCAATTTCTTGACAATGGAAACAAATTGCATCCTTTTGTGTATCGGGTTTTGCCTCAGAAGCCTTGGCAACCTTTCCCTTGCTTATCTTGGGTTTGACAACTTTTGCCTTACCCTTGCCTTTGGCACCAGGCTTCTTCCCATCGTGAACCAAGAGCACGGGAGAACCTTTCTCCACAATTTTCATCTCTGCAGTTTTGAGCATCCCATGCAACTCAGAGAGATTCTTATCCATTCCATGCATGTTATAATTCATCACAAACTGATTATAACTTTTAGGCAATGAATTAAGAATGAGATCCGTGGCTAGCTCCAATGGGATTGGATAGCCAAGTTTCTCAAGGTGCTCTACATAACCTTTCATTTTAAGAAAGTGAGGACTCACTTGTTGCCCTTCATTCATTTTACAAGTAGTGAATGCAACAATGGTCTTGTACCTCTCTTGCCTAGCTTGCTCTTGAAACATGGTTCTCAACTCCACGCCTATCTCATAGGCTTCCAAATGTTCCAAACTTTGTTGGAGTTTTGAACACATAGCAGCAAGCATGAGACAACTTACATCTCTAGAATCATTACGATGTTTCTTGTAATTGTCCCTTTCTACCCTAGGGGCAGTAGGCGGTGGTTCAGCAGGGAGAGGCCCATCGAGAATGTACAACTTGTCTTCTTGCCTAAGAACAATTCTTATGCTACGGATCCAATCCATAAAGTTGGTACCATTCTCTTCGAGCTTATCCTTCTCAAGGATCGATCGCAACGACATTGATTGAGTGTTATTAGTCATTATCTACAAATATGCAAAAATTTCCAAAATTTAATAAGTACCGATTTTCATTAAAGAGATAAATAGTGTATTTTAAACAAAATACTCCCACTAAATTATATAACCTTCTTATACATCCAATGTATAATATAATTTAATTGGGTTGAGATCCCGCTTTAATCTAATTTTGAGTACGCTTTGGCGCACCGCTCAAAATTAAATCAATTAGGTAGACAACTCTTGTCAATCATATCTCATATGACTCTCAGTTCTTTTCATGAGATTCTTTAAGAAATCCAATTTCAAAAAGCATGTTAAATCTCATCTTTGCCTCAAACCCAAAACTGTTTTGACGCTTAATTAAGTCCAACCATTTTAAACGCATAGGAAACTCTTATTCACTCATCTTGCTCAAACATGAATAAAATCAATGCACCTCGCTTTGGCGAGCCCACATAAAATTACTCATGTATAAACAAGTGTTTTAATCATGGCATGGCAAAAGGGACTTAAAAATTTCTTTGAAGGTTCATCACATATAGCATATAACACATTTATGAGCACATAATATAAACATGTTACACATCAAGTTTAGCCACTAAATTAATCTCCATTAATTTAAGCATAATATTTATGTGTCATTAGTTTCTCTATAATTATGAGGATGAGACTATTTGAACTTTGGTTATCATCTCCAAATCAAGACAACAAGAAGTGCGACCGAAACTAAGCCATATGGCATCCACAATTCCGCACTAATTCAAGAAACCAAGAAAGTAGTCCATGTGGCCGAAACTAAGCAATAGATGGTCTCGATGAACGTAGGCCAATTGCATTCACAATTCCACATGGATCTCCAATCTTTGAATCAAGAACTTTGTTTCTTAATTTTAGCAATTATGAACTCTTCATAATTCTAACTTCGTTTTATCTTTGAAACTTCGATTGCGATCAAGTTTGGGAAACACAATCTCGATGAACGTAGATTAGCCATCCAAACCTTGAACCAATCTTAGACTCACAAGACTAAAACAAATAGGAAATTTAAACCCAAGATCCACACCCAAGACCCAAGCCCTACCCCGCTCCAAACCCTAGGTCCGGGCGGGTCAAGGTATGGGTCCGGTCGGACCCTTCTGAAAATCAAAATTTTAAAGTTCTAAAATTTGTCTCAAAATTGTTTTTCCCGATTCAATAAGGATTTGGTGTTCTTGGTGATCCAATCACCATGATCAACAAAACCTTGAATAAACAATTTATTCTTGAATCCCTAGAATATCAAAACTTTGATCCAATCAAAAATTGATAATCCAAACAATTTTAAATCCACCATAATTTTTATTGCGATTGAATAGTGCGATTAAAGTTTCTAAAACAATAAACCACATAAAATCACAAAACACATAAACATCATATAATCCAATATTCATATCATGCTTGGCACATAAACAATTTATATACACACAACATGATCCAAGTATTGAATTAATCAACATGAACGGGGCTCTGATACCACTGTTGGGTTTCGATCTAACATGCGCAGCGGAAATTAGCAATTAAAATTTTAATGAAACCCAAAGCCATGGATCCGTTCATATGATTAAATCAAATACAACAAGATGAATAGAGGAATAACTAACCCTTGATGGTTATGAATTTCTAGCTTTTGAACTTGGTGGAGATTTTGAAACTTGATCAATAACGCGAACCTTGTAGATGATGAGCTTCACCCTCTAGCGGTATCCACACCACGAACGAATATCAAGCAACTTCTTGATCTTGGTTGCTAGACCAAATTGTGAAACACACTTTCACAATTGCAAGAACTATATGGAATTATGAATATTCTTGTTCTTCACCTTTTGGATCTTAGAACAAGAAAAATAACCTCTCAAAACCTTATGGAGGCACTCACAATATTATGTCTAATGGCTGGTGAAAAGATGCTTTTATAGGACCTAGTCATTAACTCTTAATGACCTAGGATTCCTAAATCCCGTCACCTTAATTAAGGCAAGTCCTTATTCTGCCAGGAATTCTGGCACGGTCGTGCCCCTTTATTTGGCACGGTCGTGCCAAATGGGTCGAACCTGCCAGACCTTCCCCGAATATTGGCACGGTCGTGCCCCTATGTTTGGCACGGTCGTGCCAAACGGACCGAGCCTTTTGCCTGTTTTGGATTTATGGCACGGCCGTGCCATTTTAAGGCGCACGACCGTGCCAGAGCCAAAACCTGACATTTTTCCATAATTCCCATTTAGTCCTTTATGATTCGTTCTAATTGTGTGTGACCCTCTAGGATTACACCAAGTTGGCAATGGGCTCAAACATGAACTCATAAGATATGATTAGGTTCTAGCAAACCGTCATACCTACCCAAATAGTGTAACTAGATACAAGTTCGCATTCCTTTAGAATATGTCACAATCCCTTTGTCCACGATGTCATTGAACACAAGTCATGGTCAAACAGTCAACTTGTTTTGTTCAATACTTTCTCGATCCCGAATATGTTGATAATTCAAATGCTATTGATCCAATCAATTCATTTGAGTCCGGCCGAACATTTCATCAACATCATTCCTTCGAGGGGCCCAAGCTTGACATCTCTCCGTGGAGGGACAAATCCATTTAGCTTATTATTCTTCCCAACGGGAATCCGATTTTGCCAATCATACCCTTTATAACTACCGTGTTAAGGTAGCGTTTGAATATGTCAAACACAATGTTCATCAAGTGGAAGACTATAATAACTTCATGTCTAAGGATTCAAATGACATAACTAATATGAGATATATGTACGACATAGACCATGACATAAATCTCATGCAGCGGGTCAAGTCCAGTACCTTGTTCCAAACAAGTACCCATAAATCTAACATGATCATCCCATGATCATTTAGCCTTTATACTAGTGCTTAACAAGCACTAGGGACGGGGATTATTATAAGTAAACATGAACAACAATAATAATCAAAGCATCTCTTTATTGATATGAAATAAATGATAACAATTACAACGTTTATTAAACGTGCCTAGGGCACCACTACCAACAGTGTCCTCTAGCTTGCAAAGATTGAGAAATTGGCACAGTAGGTCTTCTCCCAACACAAAGTCCCATTCGCTGAAAAGCTTCAGCCTTGGTACCCCCTAATTCTCGAGGTAGCCACGAGAATTGTATCAGTTCTGTTTCAAGTGAGTATGGATCATAGTCATTGAATATTTCAAAGCCCGGTTGTTGCCTCCCCTATGGTCGGTCCATGGTTCAGGGAACATGAAGTATGGAAAGTTTTCCCCCTCGCGTACAAAGTACCCGTTTAGCGTCTTTCGATAGGGTGGTGCTATTGGCACTATATATGAAGTCCAATCCCTTTCTTCCTTAGGGATGCTCTTGAGTAGTGAATCGTACCCTAGACCATATTCGAGGGGATATAGAACGACGGGTGGTGGTTCTTTGATCCCTTGTAAATCTTTACCAAGTCCGAGACCGGGGAATTATCCTTCTTTTAGCACATGTTAAGCATGGGGTGTGTTCCAGATAATGGAATTGCGTTCGAGTAGTCATTCTTGTTGCGTACTTCTATCATCTCTACGTTACTTTGATTTTGGATTTCGAATCCATTAAAGAGGTGGTCAGCCGCCTCATGCTAAATCTCTAAGATCGGACTAGCGGTGATTAGTTCCCCAAGTACGGTGACTATCATGTCATTGTGCTTAAACTTGATACATTGATGTAGAGTTGATGGTACTCCCCCAGTTTGGTGTAGCCACGAACGCCCTAGAAGAAGATTGAAGGAAGAGGGGACGTCGATGACTTGGAATTCGGCTCTCGTGGTTATCTCTCCTACCACAACCATTAGAGTGATCGTCCCCATAGGTGAACATGCAGTGCAATCAAACCCTCGTACAGTAAGAGTTGACGGTTTCAGATCTCTTGAGGTAAGGCTAAGCGTTACCATGACTTTCTTTGGCAAGACATTTATGGCGGATCCATTGTCTACCAGGATTCTGGGGATTCGATGCCCATTGACTTTTACGGTTATGTAAAGAGCCTCGGTGTGCCCTCCACCATATTGTGGTAGATCTAAGTCGGTAAATGTGATCACGTTGCCAAATTGGATTTGGCCTATCATTTGCGTTAACTCTTCGTGAGTTATTTCTTTTGGTACTTCGACTTGGGCTAATGCTTTTGAGATCATCATTCGGTGTTTGTGAGACGAGCCTAAGAGATCCCATATGGAAATATTGGCTCGTGTTTTCTTTAGTTGTTTTAGAAGTGGATCATCAAGCTCAACGGGTTCAGGCTCTTTTGAAGATGATGGCTCTTCTATTCTTGGATCTTTGTTGATTATGACTCGACCGGATCGGGTGAGTAAGTTAACATCTTATTTTTCCTTGTTACTTTTCCTATCTAGTACTTGATCCCAGGACAACATGTAGCAGAAAGAAATTTCATTATTATATTTTGGAGTGCTCTCGCCCACATTTGGGACTAGGCGAGTAGTCTCCTCTTTCTCACTAGCTATCTCTATTACATTGATCCCTCCTCCCGCAGTTGGGAGAGGGTTTGTCACTATATTAGGAACCCCTAGTTGCTTAGAGTCTATGAGATCTTGGATCACATCTTTGAGGTGTTTGCAAGAGTGGGTGTCGTGGCCACTGAACTGATGGAACTTGCAGTAGAGGTGATGAGCATGATTTGCAGGGAGTTCCCTCGGTGTAGGAGGAGGCTTCCTTGGTGTGACTTTCCCAGCTTCCACGAGAATGTCGAAGAGTTCTCCTTGAGTGACACCTTCTAGTTTGTTATAGGCTCTCTCTTTCTTCTTTTCCTTATTTGGTGGAGGGATGGGGGAATAGTTTCTCCTCCATTGGTTATTGAAAGCAATAGCGTTGACGGAGGTGTCTTTGCTAGTAGAGCCCTTGCTAGTGTAACGGTAACCATTATCTTTCTTAGCTTCTTTCCTATTTTTGAAGATGTCATCTAGTCGAAGACCAGCCTTATGAAGTTCGGAGAAGCTTGGGAAGAAAGTACCGAAGAGACGGTCTTCATACTCATTACGGAGTGACTTTAGGAAGATGTGGATTTGATCTTCCTTAGTTGGCCTATCAACAATATCGGTGAGCTTGGCTCTCCATCTCTTGACAAAGTCACCAAATGTCTCATTAGAACCCTGTTGGATTTGTTCGAGGTCTCTTTTAGTGGGACGGTAAATGGTATTGTCCTCAAAACGCCTTTGGAAGACCTCACATACGGCAGCCCAATCGGTTCGTGTAGCTAAGGGGAGAGACATGTACCAATCCCTTGCCGCCCCCTCTAGAGTTTGGGGAAAGCTTTGGGCTAAGACAGTGTCATCTACCTTCATTGGAAGCATGGCCCAAGTGTAGGTTTTAATATGCACACGGGGACAAGTAGTGCCATTGAACTTGGCAATGTCGGGAGTGCGGAACTTTCGTGGAAGCTTAGTGATCGACTTGCGGAGTGCAATGGGGTCAAAAAGAACAATGGAGCCCTTTTCTAGACAAAGATGCGCAAACCTCTTTTCGAGAAACTCGGCAGTGTTGGAGTTGATGATATTGGTGTCATTATAGCTTTATTTTTCCTATCGTTTGTCTTGGCATCCTCGTCATCAGAGGAGGAGGAAGAGTCGGATGTATTTGAATCGGAGTCGGAGTCATCATCCTTTTTGCTCTTTTTCTTTGTATGGGACTCCCCGTCTTTGGAGGGGGATTTCGACTTCTTACTACCCTTTTTGAGTTCTTGGAGCTCTTGTAGGACAGAGTGTATGTCTTGGGCATGACGATCACTCTCACGGGCAGCAATTTCAGCTTGCTCTTTTACTTACTGTTCAAGTCGTGCAATGACGGCCTTAGCGGTTTCCAAATCGGTGATGGGGGTATTGGCCATTACTGCAACCTTTTCTAGTCTTTTAGTTTTGGGATTACGGATGTAGACTACCAAAGCGATCGTGTTGGGAGTATGGAGCTACCTTGCTGATTCGGACAGACCTAGAGTTCAGAGATCGTGTCAAATCCAGGCTGGGGTCCCAACAAGTCGGCTTTTACGGGATTCAAGTTGACCAAACGGCAGAAACACATACAGAGGGAGGATGTCTCGTGCGAGACATAGATGTCTCATACGAGGCATCCAGCCTGACAGTCAGATTACAGTTTTTAATCCAATTTGGTCGAACGATCCATTTTGATGGTTACTATCTAGTTCATCCTGGAACAGTGGATTCTGTCACCCTAGAATATGAGCCCCTTGTTTTTCACCTGTATTGCACTCTCCCAAACAGACAATTCGGGCAAATGTCCCATATTCTCATCGGAATCCACCATTCGATTTAGCTAAACCTAAGTGATTCCGTAATTGTTTTGCACTTTGTTAACAACGTCTGTAACGCAATCAAACCTTATGAATTCTTGTAAGGGACAACCGAAAGGGACTTTGTCAAACGCAGGATTTTGACGGAAAAAGAGACTAGACTCGAATCCTCGTAGAAAAATTCTCAATTTTGCCATCACGATCATTTGTCCAACAATTTTCCGAAGGGACATTCGGCAAGAATTCATGAAGGGAGTATTATAGATTGTAGAAGAAGCGTTATCTTGGGTAAAGATTAAAACAACCCTAAGAATCGAACCAACCGGTCTTGAGGAGTGTCCTATTAACTATTATGTATGCATGAGGTTGATGCATGGCTTACGGCTAAGGCTCCCCATGAACACAGTCAAGGAGCGTGTCACTGAGTGGGTACACCATCTTTGGAGAGACCGGCAAGGAAATGCTGACCGACATCCGTCCTCCGATTGGGACCCAGGTTATAGGGTATGTAGTGCAATTATTCTACATGTGTGCACATGTGTGAGAGTCAAGTTCTAGGTGTCAAGAGGAACATAGAAAGTTTTTTTTTTGAAAATAAAACAGAAGACATGCAATGGCTGGGCCAAGTGGCTGCCTACGTTTCCCTCTTGTGGAGGAACTCAGGACTTCGTAGTTCACACATAAAGCATAACATAAGTAAAGCAGAGAAAATTCAATATTGCAAATACTCCTGCTAAACAAAGGTTAGCTTCATGATATACGGGGAGTTTTTTCGTCGTTAGGAAGGTCCTAAGACTCAGAAACATGGGGGAGGACATATTCTGGAATTTTGTTTACATGTTTGAACCGGACGGAATCCCTTTTTCAAACCAGAAGACCAGTCTGTCAGACAGAACTGAGATGTCTCGTGCGAGACAAAGATATCTCGTACGAGGCATCCCAGTCTGGGATCAGAAACAGTACAGAATCTGCAGAATTTTAGAACGATGATGATTTTTTCAACGCAAGTCAGCCCTCTTAGCTGATCATCCCCAGCTGAGTCGCCATTGTGAGCGCGCACCCTTCCCGTCACCTTGTTGTTTCAGGGGTTGGTTTGTAAGGACTTGATTGTTGCTCGATTTGTTGTTATTCACCACCATGTTTAACGGAACACGGACCGTGAGATCTTGGGTTCGGGGGCTAAGTTATGGATTAGGAAGGTCAAGGAGCACCCAATCCACCCAATCTAGAATTGGTCTTGCTACGAAATCATCATCATCATCATAAAATTATGCAAATCATGTACAAAAGAAGCCAAGTAAATAATCTCTTATTTATTTGGAATGTCGGATCTTATGCTTCGAGACCATCTCCATGAATTGGAGAGGCTCTAGGTTGATCCTTTTGATAGAATCACACTACTTCAAAGCAAAGAAGGAGATGAGAAGAGAGAAAACAAAGGAATTACCTAAGTGTTCTTCGAGAATCCTATGGATGGCCTTGACAAAACGCCTTGGTGATCCAAAGAGCTTGATCGAGTTGTGTTATGGTGTTGTAAATTTCGTGGGTCAGAGAGAGAGAGAGAGAGAGAGTGATTATGAGAGCCTTCTTGATCAGATTTTGAGTGGTTCTTAGACGATGAATGACCATTAGAGGTTTTTAGAATAAGAACCTCTATATTTATAGGTTTTCTTGACTTAGGGATCAAGCCAAGGGGTTAGGGTTGGATGGGAATCAAAGACTCAATTTCCAAGGAGTTATTTTTGGACTCTTAGATCGTCCTTCCTTTCTTTCCCGGATTGTGGAGTGTTTGCCAAGAAACGAGGTTGAGATCAACAAGGAAACTGCTGAAAACCCCGTCTGTCAAGGGGGATGTCTCGTACGAGGCATCTTGTGTTTGAATCACAATTTTGCCCTTCTGCAGAAGTTTTAATGTTCATTTTGGCCCCTAACTAACGAAGTCAGTCAGAAACTTAACGAGACATGTCAAACTTAACGAGTTTCGACCCAAAGGCGAGACACAGTAGTGTAATTATGAATGAACGTTCAAAATGGGGTGTCTACAGAGAGTGATAGTACCTTTGTGTGTGACAGGAGTTTTATTACCATTAGGTAGATGGATGGATGAATCAATAGGTGTGGGATTTTCAAGAATAGAGTATATGGAAGTGATATAGTGTGAAGCTAATGTATCTATGATCCAATCATGATTGTTTTTCAATGAATGTTTAAGCAAGCAAGAAGAACTAGTAAAACTTGGAAAAACCATGTTACCTACAACCTGAGATTGAGAGGTCTGGTCCTGAGTTTTGAGGAACTCAATAAACTAATGAAAATGAGCATCAGTAAAGCCAGCATAATTATCATCTGTTTCTAGTACAGAGATGAAACAGGATCACCAATAACATTGCTAGCAAATGCTTTAGAAGCTGAAGTTGCATTCGTGGTTAATGAATATTTTCCTTCGGATTATTGGGCATTTTGGCAGGATCCGGCTTGATTCATGGAGCTTGTGCCATTCAAGGAACCATTGATGAAGAAACAGTTGTCATTAAGATAACATGTACCACCACAGTAGTCACAAAGTAGATTAGCTTTGTTAGCATTCTTGTCTGTCTTGTTAGCCATTGGACTGATCCTGTAATTAGAGCTTCATTTGGCTAACAAAGTTGTAGCAGAACCTGAGAGACTGATAAAAGTTCCTGGAGAGTTGAAGGAGCCACTTCTTTGCTTTTCATCCTAAGTAGTAAGAGATTAAACTTGGCCAATGTTGGGAGGAGGAGTCATAACTAGGGTTGTACCTCTGATGAAGGTATAACCATCATTAAGCCCCATAAGAAACTTAGTTACCTTGGTGATATCATCCTGTTCTTGCATACTCTTCTTAGCACCACATAGACAAGTGGTATACTACAGACATTCATTAACTCATCGCATAGACCCCTAAATTTCATAATATAAGCAGTAACAGTAACACATTTTTTTAATATTTATGTTCCAAAAAACTGGTCAACTTAAGGTCGGTTTGACCAAAACTGGTCAACTTAAGGTCGGTTTGACCAACACTTTATAAAAATATTTATGTTCCAAAAAACTTTTTAAAAATTGTTATTGAGAGGATTTTTAATGGTGGTCATTTTACGTTTTTTTAATTTTTGTTCGGATCATAAATATTTCTATAAAGTGTTGGTCAAACCGACCTTAGGTTGACCAGTTTTGGTCAAAAGGTCTCAAGTGAGCTGGGACAGATGGATGGAGTATATTTCCTTGTATTGGGGTTGAACTTTCTTTACGAATTTGATATATTTGTGGAGCATTATCTTGCATAAATTGATTTGTTAGTTCATACCAGATTTCATTAAGCTCGCTAATACATATTGAAGATAATGAAACGCACCTTACATAGCGTTTTCAGTAAGCGCTATCCAAGAAGTTCACTGCCATAGCGCATGCACCTATACAAATTTAATAATCAAGCCGGAAAAATAAAATATAAAAATAAAAATAGCTACTATAGCGCATATAAATTATACGCTATCGTTGAAAATAGCTAGGATAGCGCATAAGATAAGCGCTATTGTACGTAGTAAACACTTCCTAAGCTATTTATTAATTTTTTGAAAATAGATATGTTAGCGCATATTATAAGCGCTATTTTATTAAACGCTTCCTAAGCTTCAGATTTGACCAAATGGGACTAAGGTCTTGACCAATTTCTATCGTCATCCCCGGCTTCAGTTCGCGCACCACACTGACGACAATCGACGATCAACGACCACAAAACCGACCACCACCGTAACCCTCCTTCGGTAAAACACAAAAATATAGCTTTAACGTAACCCACCTTTGGTAAAACAACAAAGACCCAGCACGCAGAAGGAGAAAAGACATATGGCCCCCCGTCGTTGCCGAGACTAGCGATCGGAGGTCTTCTATCCTCTCGTCCGCTCGTCTACCTCATGCGCTTCCCTCTGTCTCTCTCAGCCTCCCTCTCGACTCTCTCTGTTGACTGATTGTCTGCTACTCTGTTCCATCTTTAAAATTATGATTAAGGGTTCTTCTTGGTGATACTTCACAAAAGTCAAATCTTTGATTCTACATAATATTACTCAGATTATAGTGACTTAGATTAATTTCGGTTGAAAATTTCATATTTACATTACTTCAATTAATTCTAGGGTTTTTTTTGGGGGGTATGGTTGTGCATTATTTCTTAATGTGGATTTGGTATTGTTATACTATCCATTAAGAAATGTTCAAGATTCATGTTCCAGAATATCTGGCTTGTCATTTTTTTTTAATAAAAACTCAATCATTAAGGGTATTTAATTGAATTGAATTGTTTTTTTTTGGTGTGTGCTTTCCCTCCTTATTCTGTATCTGCTTGATCTATGTATTCTTTTTGCGTTGGTTTTTTTAGGTTCCATTTCTTCTCCTTTCCCCTGTTGGATCCCTACCTTCTGTTGGATTTACTAAATTCTAGCATGTCGCTAATAGAAGTATATAGTATTCCCGAGAATGGTGATTCAATCGTTGTTATTTTTTTCCAATCGTCTGTGAAGACGCTCAACGATCCAATATCCCCAAAGCCGCTTTATATTCCTCCGGGATCTCTGAATTCAATTGCAGATTTGTTGGGATTAGAAAGGATCAAGTAGTTACCGATCGAGTTTCCGACGTGCAGATTCTCCGGCGTTCAAGATGCAAGAGATAGAATTTGCCCGCGAGTTGGTTTGAGATGGAAGACGGGAAGGATTCACCGACAGGAGGCGAGATAGAAATCGAGAGAGAGGAGGAGGGCTAGGGTTTACAATTTATGGGGGAAAGTGGCAAAAGACGTGGTATATAGACGAGGGTGGTTTTGCCATTTAAAAAATGTGAGGTATTTATTGGTAAAATCGATTTCAACCCAGGGGAACCGTAAACTAGAATATGAATATGTCTGTTTTTATTGCCAAATTTCACCTTCTATAAGGGACTTATTGGTAAAAATCTTTTCTTTTTAAATGGACATATTATATTACTTTTTCATTAAATGAAACCTACTTATCATTCAATTCAATGAGACCCACTTGTCATGCTAACAATAAGTATTTTGCAACTATTTTCCATCTCACTTTCTATCTCATACCTCACTTTTCATACTCACCAAAACTTACTCTACCACTATTTTTATAAATCATATGACTTCTCCAACTCCCGGGCACACTTAAAAGTGTACACAATGGTGGACCCATAATTTCGCTTGAGCGGGTGCACAAATTGCACTAAAAATTTAAATTATATTTTTCTTACATTATTACAACATGAAAATTATAATTATAATTATTCTTATATGACTAATACATAAAACTCTAAATAATTGGCCTAAATAGGAAAAACAAAAAAAAAACAAGCACAAATTGATAATAACAGGGCCAAATTGGAATTGGAGGGTTGGGGGAAGGGTAATTTAAAAGTTTGAATAAAAAAAAAAAAACATGAGTTGATCTCCTGTAAAACGCGATTTTCCTAGTGGTTAGGAAAAACGTGTTTTTCAAAATCGTCTTCCACTTATTAACACACTCACTGGACATTCGTAACACAGAAACTAGTCATTCTAAACATTGTTACTGGCTATCTATTAGCACTTCTGCTACTCTCAAAAAAAATCAGAAAAAACCTTCTGCCTATCACTTTCAAAGGTTATGGCTATCAATCTCATATCCAGAAGGCTTTATATTAATATCAAGAAGGCTTTATATTGATATCGAGAACCCTTCTAGCTATCACTTTCAAAAGTTCTGGCTATCAATCTCATATCCAGAAAGCTTTATATTGACATCCAGAACCGTTTGAGAAGTTCTGACTATTTACAAAAATGTCACTGCGCGTTTTTTAAAACACACCTGACTATCACTTTCACAGCTTCTGGATATCAATCTCATATCCAGAAGGCACTATATCGATATCCAGAATCGTTGAGAAGTTCCTACTATTTACAAAAATGCCATCGTGCGTTTTTTAAAAACACGTTTTTCCTAAGCGTTTCGTAAAACGCGTTTTACGCAAGATTTTGGTAAAAAAAAACATTAAGCCAGGGAAAGGGGGAGATCATTTAACAAATGGGAATAAAACTTTAACTAGCGTGAGATTTGAGCCTGAGATTCCTTTTGAATGTATGTAAGGGCCTTGACCACCTGGTCTAGCAAAGTTTTTAGTTTTGGGGTTGCACTATTTATCTATTATACATATATAATTTTTTTTCTCCTTAACAATAAGAAGTTACTGGATGCACTTGCACCCCCACCCTATGCTATATGTCCGCCCATCAGTGTACATATTGTTATGAGACAGAAAGAGTGTATATTATTGCAACCAACTAAAAGTATAAAAGCATAACATGTATACATGTATGTGCATACACATTAGACATTAAAATTTATTTAAATACTAATCTTTCTTCTATAAAAGTAATTATTTCGTTAAATCAAAGTTTTTTGTAGATGCTTTTTACTATGACATGTTATAAACGTTACATCAATTATTGTTTTAGTTGAGAACATGTTTTCTCAAGAAACAATGAAATAGCATGATGAAAGTTGGTAGAAATATTACTAAGAGTATTATCTAGTGTTAAAACATATAAATAATGTTGGTGAAATGAAGGTAGAATTATAAATTATACTCCCTCTGTCCCATCCGAATTCGGATTTTTAGGTTGGGCACAAGGATTAAGGAAAAAGTGTTAGTGGGGTAGGTGTTGTGAGTATGAAAAGTAAAGTATGCGAGAAAAAGTGGGATAGGGAATAATGAGTGGAAAGTTGTTGTGTGTGTGAATGTGGGTCCCATTGAATAAAACACTTCCATTTTTGGGTTGTCCTAATTCGAATGGGACACCCAAAATGGAAATTTGTCCTAATTCGAGTGGGACGGAGGGAGTACAATATTTTGAAGCAAAGTGACAAAAATCTATATATATATATATATATATTAAAGTTGGCCAAAATAACTATGGTATTGACATGTGGACAAACAATGGAGAAAGCTTGCATTTGGAGAAGCCACATCAACAACATACTAATAAATAAGTGACTTTTCATTTTCTTTTCATTAGCTAATACTATTAGCTAATAATAATAGTTACTAAAAAGGGTAACTATAATAGTTAACTATTATAGTAACTATTACTATTATTAGTAATAGTTAACTATAATAGTTAACCATTATAGTTAACTATTACTCTTATTAGTAATAGTTACTATTATAGTTAACTATATTAGTTAACTATTACTATTAATAGTATTAGTTAACAATATTAGTTACAATACAAGTTAAATATTAGGGCAAATTGCAATTTAGTTACCTGAGTTTGTCGTCAAGTTTCAATTAGTTACCCAGTTTGTGTTTCGGTCAATTTAGTTATCGAATATGTCTTTTTGTTACAATCAGTGTAAAATTTGTTAGCCCATTAGAAAACTAATGAAAATGGATGAAAAATGTAACAAAGTTCTTTCAAAATTGCAATGATCAACCCTAAAGTTTAAATTATTCCATTACACCCCCAAACTAACGAATGTTAAAAGCTATCTTCTTTCTCAAAACCCGGTCATCACCACCACCCAAATCCGGCCACTACCATTACCACCTATCTTCTTTCAAGCAGCGATCCTTCCCCTGCACACCATATTTTCCGGCAATTGTCCATATTTTCCGGCGAAAAAAAAAATCAAAAAATCGGACCAGAAAAAATACGATTCCTGCTTCGTTAACCGTTGGATCGTCTTCAAACTTCTGGGGAATGTTCGCATCACCTAGGTTCACCTTTTCACCGTTGGGATCTGCCAAAAAATCACCGGAGCGGGAGATAAGTCCGCCGGAAAAAATCTGGCGAAAATCTCCCAAAAATCGCCTTTCTCTCGCTCCGGCAGACTTATCTCCCTCTCCGGTGATTTTTTGGTAGATCCCAACGGTGAAAAAGTGCGTCTAGGTAATGCGAACATTCCCCAGAAGTTTGAAGACGATCCAACGGTTAACGAAGCAGGAATCGTATTTTTTCTGGTCCGATTTTTTGCTTTTTTTTTCGCCGGAAAATATGGACAATTGCCGGAAAATATGGTGTGCAGGGGAAGGTTCTCCGCTGGAAAGAAGATAGGTGGTTATGGTAGTGGCCGGATTTGGGTGGTGGTGATGACCGGGTTTTGAGAAAGAAGATAGCTTTTAACATTCGTTAGTTTGGGGGTGTAATGGAATAATTTAAACTTTAGGGTTGATCATTGCAATTTTGAAAGAACTTTGTTACATTTTTCATCCATTTTCATTAGTTTTCTAATGGGCTAACAAATTTTACACTGATTGTAACAAAAAGACATATTCGATAACTAAATTGACCGAAACACAAACTAGGTAACTAATTGAAACTTGACGACAAACTCAGGTAACCAAATTGTAATTTGCCCTAAATATTACTATTAATAGTAATAGTTAACTATAATAGTTACTATTATAGTTAACTATATTAGTTAAATATTACTATTAATAGTATTAGTTACTACTATATTAGTTAACTATTACTATTAATAGTATTAGTTAACTATAATAGTTACTATATAGCTAATTATTACTATTAATAGTATTAGTTAACCATAATAGTTACTTTATAAGTTATTTTTTACTATTAATATTACTGGTTAACTATAATAGGCTACATACATTAACTATTACTATTATTAGTATTAGTTGATTATAATAGTTATTATATAAGTTAGATTATTAATTTTTAATATTAATTAATCATAATAGTTACTATATCAATTAACTATTACTATTAATAATATTATTTTATTATAATAATTATATTAATAATTATTATTATATAGACTAATCATTGCTATTAATATATATATTAACTATTACTATCAATGGTATTAATTAATTATAATAGTTATTATAATAATAGTAATCATATAGATTAATTTTTATTATTAATAGTATTAGTTAAAATGATGATTACTATATTAATTAACTATAGTTAAAAGACATAGTATTGGTTTCCGTGCAGAGCACGGGTTACCCGCTAGTAACTTATGGAAGTTGGTAAACTTATTAATACACTTTGAAAGTTGAAATTTGAGAACAAACTTTGGTCATTAACCGAAACGTTACAATTTTCAATTTTGTTACGGGTCAGCTGCAATTCAATGTATTTACTTTTATACACATTTTAAAATCGGTTTCATTTTTTTTTTTTCAAATAAATTTTCAATCTCCACATTTTGTTGATATCATGTGTCAAAAACAAACTCACCGTTAAATTTTAATGAAATGTCACTTTTACTTTTACATTGAAATTTGTTTCCTTTTGTTAATTGTTCAATTGTGAGAAAATAATGGATAAGAAAGACACACTTAATAAGTGTAAATCTAGTACTTTTTTTTACTACATTGAAATAAAAATTGGTTTCTTAAAAATTGGGTAAAATTAAAAAAAAATAGTTATTTTGGACCAGATGGAGCATCACTTAATGTTAAAACAAATAGAGTATATAAGATGAAACTCTGTTGGTAAAATTGAGGTAGAATAATTAATTGCACCATGTTTTGAAGCAAAGTAACAAAAAATAACTAGTGGAGTAACAACTATGAATGCAATAAACATCATTTCATTAATAAAACATAATGGAAATTCTCACACTTAAACATGAATTACTAAACAACATTCCAGTTACATGATTAATTTGTTCGATTGATAAAAGAAATAAGTTTCCTAAAATGCAACAAAGGCTTATCCAAAACAACTGCCTCATAATCAATTGGAAGAGAACTAGCCTTTGAAGTAGAAATGACTAGCTTGTAATTGGTCCCCGAACCAACTTGAATCTGCCCCTCCACTACCTTATTGAATCTTATTAGATCCTTCATCTCCTTATTGTGCTCACTCACCGCAAAAATTCCGATCTCCACTACTATAGGGTCACTAGTGTTACTAATTGGCTTCCAGCCACCAACTTGATCAACTTCCCCCTGTGCGGCAGGGGAGAAGGTCATTAGCAATGAAAGGAAGCAGATAGTTAAGAGGAGTTTGAAATTCGAGGCCATTTCGAAGATGTTGACAAAAGAGGCTTGGAGTAGGAGGATGTGTATGAATATGAGGGGTGTGATGGTTGAACTATTGTGGTAGTTATTTATAATTGTGTGGAAGGTTCTTGAAGCTGTAGTTGCATGTGACATGCATGTGACAAAATAATTAAAATATTTCAACAACTAAAAATGGTTGTCGTTTTCACTGTTAACGAGATACTAGTAATGCTAATGACTCAATAACATTAAAGTTTATGGTTTTAGTGTTTTGTATTTTTCATCTGAGCAATGCTAGGGGCAGAAAATGCTCACAAAAACTTGGTCACAAAATCTTAGTTGTCATTTATTTGATTAGAGTTGAAATTATTAAACACTTGGACCCACAGTTTAAACACCCAGTTAATAAATGACAACTAAGATTTTGTGACCAAGTTTTTGTGAGCATTTTGTGCCCCTAGTATTATTCTTTTCATCTTAAAATATTTTCATTAGATTTTTAATATGACATGAATTTCAACAATGCTTAAGAAAAAATTGGCCCAAAACAAGAACAAAAATCTAAAATATGAAGATATACAATGAACTAAGTAATAAAGCGAATCTCAACACACATATATATATGGTGACAATAGTGGCTTTATGTATTAATTTGGAGGACCTACAAACTCATCAAATCAATGACACAATAGTAAATATAAAGCAAAAAATATATGTAAATTTTTTGTGACTACCACAAGAAAATTAGAGTTCTATTACGCACTCAATATTCATATTTAAGTACAAATTTATTGGCATTACTCAATCCATGTAAAATGAATGTTTATTGATAAACGACTATTTTATAGTCATTTATAATATATTTTACTATTCATTTTATCTCAATTCCTAGTTTTATTTAATATATCTAGTCATTTTAATCTTCATTTAGATCTTTTACGCGGATATAATTGCTTGGTGTTATTTTATGGTTAAAACAGGTTTTTCGGGTCAAAATACGGCTCATATAATGAACCGGAGCAAAGGGCTTGAAGATGGAACAATTTGAGATGAAAAAGGAGTGGAAAATCACATTTTTAGAATAGCACGACCGTGCTTACAAGTTAGCACAACCGTGCCATCCATGTCGACAAAAGTGGCCAGAAACCCAATTTCGCACGGCCGTGCAGAAAGCAAAGCTCGACCGCGCAAGATGCCTTGGTCCGGCCGGATCTCAGCACATACCCGGTCGGACCATCTCACAAATCCGGTCGGACTCCTTAGCAAACCCGGCCGGACCTCTCAAAAATCACAATTCTGAAGGCCAGGTCCGCCCGGATCAACCTTAGCACCCGCCTGGACCCCTTCTGCACCTGTTCTGAAGAAGTGTCTCCCATAGATGCCTTTTGGACTGACTTTCGGGAAAAGACACCCCTCTTGGCCCCATTGCCTATATAAGAAGGTCATTTCAGTCTTGTAAATGATCTAGAATTTGTTGTAAAGTTACTATAGAGAATTCTGAGTTGAAACATTATCTGTTATCAGATTTTGAGTGAATTATAGAGGGTGTTCTTGAACAAAGTTGAAAGCAATAAAAGTGAAGTATTCTTAGTCATTTTATCTTCTCAAAATCTGAATAAGTGTCTCTCATCTCTCCTTATTATTTTTCTCTTGTTCATGTTTATTTTATAATGCCTTGTGAGTAATCCTCCCTTTTCCTTGGGATTGGATACTCAACATAATATGTTCATCAACTTTAATTCATGCTCTCTCTTCTTCTCTTCATCTTAAAAAATCTCTTCATATTGTACTAAAATGCCTACAACCATGATGAGCTCCATGTTTTGTATGAATCTCAGTTAATCGAGAGGAGGACCTACCGGTGAATCTCGATTAACGGAACCATATGAATTGACTGGGTTTCTATTAATCAAAAGAGAAGATTAATGGCCTAGGGATGCTCCTTGAGTGGAAAGTACGTGGATTTTCACAAACATTAATGGATTCTTACTAATTATGGGCCATCGAGAGATAGGGAATTATTAGGATTTAGGTCCCAAACACAATTGCTTAATTTATAAAGTTGAAAGCACAAAATAACAAAATAGCAAGAACGGAACAAAATTGAAAAATAGATGAACACAAGAGATTTAACGTGGTTCACCAACTTGGCTACATCCACAAGTGACGGAGAATTAATTCACTATAATCAAGAAGTGTACAAGGAGAATCAAGGTGAAAACCTTTCACACAATCTCTCACAATAATGAATAACCTAGCTTTTCTATCAATCTCTCTCAAGGATCTATACAATGTCTCTCTAGGTCACAAGAATATGTCTGGAGGCTTTTTTATATTTATACACAAGATATAAACCCAACCCTAGAAAAATAGGAGTCCAAATCCCGTCCAAAATCAGTTTCCTATTTGAATTCAGAAACCCAGTCCCGACATCACTGTGCGGCCACCCATAAACCCGTGTACGGTCGCCCAAACAGTCTGGAAGATTTCTGGTACATTTTTTGCCAAGCTGTGCGATCGCCCAACATCATCTGGGCGGTCGCCCACTGCTACAGTTCTCCGTTTTCTCCTCTGTTGCAAGACCAATTCAAAACAAGCCCGAATTGAGAGTCACCCTCAACAGGCATAATTAGTATGAGAATACAAATACTACTTGCTTGATCGTGAGAAGTAGTATAGGCCTAATGTACCATCCTTGTTTTAAAATGAATATTTAAATCTAGAGAGCATGATTAATTGATGAACATGTGAATGTTCGAGTCCCGATCCCAGGAAATCATTCAAAATAAGAGTTTTCATCCAAAGTTAGAGTATTTTGGAATATATTTAGTTCAGTGACAAAACAATTTATATCCCCAATCATTCTTTTCACTGTTTTTCTATTAAAGCAATCATTTTCTAAAGTAACCTTGTCCTCGTGGGATCAACCCGCATTTTCCTTTATCTATAGTATCTCTACATCGTGCACTTACGGTATTTTAAGACTAAGCCTTCGTTTAGGCCTAACAAGTTTTTTGGGTCGTTGCCGGGGACAACGGTTTATTTTTTTATTTTTGCTTTATATTTTCTATTTTTATTTTTTTTATTTAACATCCCTTCGAAGAATTTGTGTCTTTGAAAATTCCATTATGTATTCTCGGAGTATATGAAAAGAGCCCGGACAGTTCTTGAAGATTTTGATTCGGAACCAGAAAGAAACTTTCACGAAAGGTTAAGAAGATTTAGAGAATTCCTAGAAGAAGAAATAGCACATAATGGAGAAGGAGACCACGCTACACCACAACCTAGAACCCTACGGGACTTTGTTAATCCGAGTACCCCGGGTACTAGGACACCCATAGTAGCACCAAATGCCGACGCAGCCCATTTTGAGATAAAACCTCAACTTCTAAACATGGTTATGAACAACCAATTCGGAGGCTCGGCACTTGAAGATCCACACCTTCACATCCAATCCTTTTTGTAGTATTGTGACACCACAAGAATCATAGATGTTACCCCCGAGGCTATACGAATGGGCCTTTTCCCTTTCTCACTTAGGGATAAGGCGAAACAGTGGTTGAACTCGTTCCCCACAACTCTTTAACAACATGGGACCAAGTTCAAGAAGCTTTCCTCGAATGTTTATTCCCACCATCCAAGACCGCTCAAATCCGTACTAAAATTTTAAATTTTAGTCAAAACAGTAACGAGTCGCTTTATGATGCTTGGGAGAGATATAAGGAACTCCTAAGGATGTGCCCACACCACGGGCTTCAGAAGTGGTTGATTGTGCACACCTTTTACAACGGTCTCACATTTAAAACAAGGAAGACCATAGATGCCGCCGCTGGGGGAACACTAATGAATAAAGGGGTAGACAAAGCGCACGACTTGATCGAGAACATCGCATTGAACCATTATCAATGGTCAAACGAGAGGGAGAAACCACAAGGGACTCCAAGTAAGTATAATATTGATGATGTTACTCTCCTCTCTTCTAAGGTTGACATGATTCTAAAAAAGTTTGAAAATTTTAATGTGAATTCCGTGGCCAATGTAAATGTTTTTTGTGAACTATGTGGGTCTAACTCACATAGTGCCAAAGGTTGTGAATTACTTGACACTACTCTTAGTGATCAAGTAAATTTTGTAAACTCTTATGGGAAAAACGGGGGTATGTATCCCGAATGGAAAAATCACCCCAATTTTTCTTACAAGAACAATAATGTTTTAAACCCTCAACCTTCTACACAACCACCGGGATTCACATCAAATTTCAACAATAATTATTTCCCTCCCCCTAAATCTAAGTTAGATCTTATAATGGACTTTATAGTCGAAAATAAAATTGCTCAAGATAAGATCAACAATGAGGTTATGGAAAGTTTAAAGGCATTGAATAGTAGGTTTGCTAATCTAGCCGCCCACAGTAAAATGCTAGAGAACCAAATAGCTCAGCAAGCCAATGCTTCGAATAGACCACAAGGGAGTCTTCCCGGTCAAACGCAAAGGCCTAACGAGCATGCTAATGTAATAACTAGCGGGAGTGAAAAAGAAGAAAAGCTTAGAGAAACAACCAATAGTCCAACTCCTCAAATTGTTAAAACTAATAAGGAGAATGAAAAGGCGACGGAATCCCCGATACCAACTAGAAATTTTGATTCGCCGATACCTTACCCTCAAAGGTTGGCAAGGGCAAATCTTGATAATCAATTTTTAAAATTTTTAGAAGTTTTAAAATCTATCTACATCTCAATGTTCCTTTTATTGATGTTTTAAAACAAATGCCCTCTTACACAAAATTTTTAAAATAAATTCTTTCAAATAAGACGAGATTAGAGGAGTTTGAGACTGTTGCACTGACGGAAGAGGTAAGTGTCATTTTACAAAGAGAATTACCTCCAAAATTGAAAGATCCCGGCACTTTCTCTATCCCTTGCAACATAGGTAATTTTGGCATTGATAATGCCATGTTAGATCTTGGGGCGAGCGTAAGTCTCATTCCGCTATCGGTTAGTCGTAAAATAGGTATGGAGGAACTCAAACCCACCACCATATCTTTGCAATTAGCGGACGTTCCTTTAAGAAATCGGTGGGTATTATGGAAGAAATCCCTTGTCGAGTCGGGAAATTAATCATCCCGGTCGACTTTTTAGTTCTTGAGATGGAAGAAGACAATAACATTCCCGTTATCCTAAGTAGACCATTTCTTGCCACCACAGGGGCAATAATTGATGTTAAAAATGGTAGGCTCTCATTAAATGTAGGGAATAAGAAAGTAGATTTTAAATTGATAAAAATTCCAAATCTTAAGAATCCTTGCTCTGGAGTTAACATGCTTGAATCTTTGAGAAAGGAGGGTGAAGTTAAAAATGAGTACCTTACTAAAGATAAAAAGGTTAAAAAAAATTCATGCCAAAGAGTAAGGTACCAAAAGGGCCAAGCAAACCGGGATGGCGTACGTGCCTAGATCACAGAAGCTCAATCATTTCAATGGGCATGAAATGGCGGATTGTCAAAGATAATAGGCCATTACAATACCGTTCCTTGCCTATTGCAGTTATAAGAAAGGGGTCGAGCTAATGACCTTAAACAAGCATCATCGGGATGGTAACCGATGGATTATTTTTATATAATCTCTTCTTTTGAATATTTTTCAAAAAAAAAAAAAAAAACTCTCTTATTATCTTCATCAAATTGTCTTTATAAAACTTTTTTCTATCTATTTCTTTATAAACTTTTATTCTTTGAAAATTTTGATAAAGAGAAGTTAGGAATATATTGGGTATAAATGAAAATTTCTAAGTATAAGTATAAAATTTATAAATTTTATTAAGTAAAAGCATTACTTTTATTAATGATTTTTTTGGTCATTTAAGTTAGGTTACATTAACTTGTGGAAAAATTATGAAATCATCCTTGTTTATACATCACAAAGCTTTTATTTTTAATCCTTTTTTAATATATAAATGATTGTTATGCATTTCCTGAATCACAAAAAACTTCATTTAAAACCATCTTTCCATTTCCACTTTCAAAGGCTATTAATCAACTTAAAATCTATTGAGAATTGTCCACTCGAATATCTAAACGAATAAATCATTATAGAGTGTGACAATTTAAATCAAGAAGCTCAATTGTCACGTCTAACTAATTCAATCTCTAGACTTTTCCACTATCATCCTCCGCCTCCATTTTTTTTTTGTGATTCAAGGTGCATAACAAATTATGATTATCTTAGTTAAGGAAAAAAAGTCATTGATAAATAATGAATACCAAGCATGAAGCAATTATTCACAAAGCACTCTAAAGAGTAAATTTATTTTAAAACCATATTTGTGATCCACAAGTTCATTTGGTTATTTCAATATGCTTTGACTTGATAAATCTTATTCTTACTATATTTATCTTATAATTTTCTATCTATTTTCCAATATAATCATGGGTTCTATTTTCAAAGTTTTTGAGTAATAAAGGGGACGGAAAAATAGGTTTGAGGAATTTTTATCAAGGAAATACATTATTCTAGAGGGAGCATTTTTTCTTTTACTTCTTCTAGTCATTTATTCTTCTCTTCCCTTTTTCTAAATTCAAACTTGCTTAGGGACAAGCAAGGTTTAAGTGTGGGGGAGTTGATAAACGACTATTTTATAGTCATTTATAATATATTTTACTATTCATTTTATCTCAATTCCTAGTTTTATTTAATATATCTAGTCATTTTTATCTTCATTTACATCTTTTATGCGGATATAATTGCTTTGGTGTTATTTTATGGTTAAAACAGGTTTTTCGCTCATATAATGAACCGGAGCAAAGGGGTTGAAGATGGAACAATTTGAGATGAAAAAGGAGTCAAAAATCAAATTTTTGGAATAGCACGACTGTGCTTACAAGTTAGGACGACCGTGCCATTCATGTCAACAAAAGTGGCCAGAAACCCAATTCCGCACGGCAGTGCAGAAAGCAAAGCTCGACCGCGCCAGATGCCTTGGTCCGGCCGGACCTCAGCACATACCCGGTCGGACCATCTCACAAATCTGGTCGGACCACTTAGCAAACCCGGCCGGACCTCTCAAAATCACCATTCTGAAGGCCAGGTCCGCCCGGATCAACCTTAGCACCCGCCCGGACCCCTTTTGCGCCTGTTCTGAAGAAGTGTCTCCCAGAGATGCCTTTTGGACTGATTTTCGGGAAAAGACACCCCTCTTGACCCCATTGCCTATATAAGAAGGTCATTTCAGCCTTGTAAAGGATCTAGAATTTGTTGTAAATTTGAAAGCAAATTTATACCCTTATTATTTTTATCTTGTTCATGTTTATTTTATGTTCTTGAGCAAATTTGAAAGCAATAAAAGTGAAGTATTCTTAGTCATTTTATGTTCTCAAACTTTGAATAAGTGTCTCTAATATCTCCTTATTATTTTTATCTTGTTCATGTTTATTTTATAATGGCTTGTGAGTAATCCTCCATTTTCCTTGGGATTGCATACTCAACATAATATGTTCATCAACTTTAATTTATGCTCTCTCTTCTTCTCTTCATCTTAAACAATCTCTTCATATTGTACTAAAACGCCTACAACCATGATGAGCTCCATGTTTTGTATGAATCTCAGTTAATTGAGAGAAGGACCTAGCGGTGAATCTCGATTAACGGAACCATATGAATTGACTGGGTTTCTATTAATCACGAGAATAGATTAATGGCCTAGGGATGCTCATTGAGTGGAAAGTATGTGTATTTTCATAAACATTAATGGATTCTTACTAATTATGGGCCATCGAGAGATAGGGCATAATTAGTATGAGAATACAAATACTACTTGCTTGATCGTGAGAAGTAGTATAGGCCTAATGTGCCATCCTTGTTTTAAAATGAATCTTTAAATCTAGAGAGCATGATTAATTGATGAACATGTGAATGTTCGAGTCCCAATCCTGGGAATTCATTCAAAATAAGAGTTTTCATCCAAAGTTAGAGTATTTTGCAATATATTTCTAGTTCAGTGACAAAACAATTTATACCCCCAATCATTCTTTTCACCGGTTTTCTATTAAAGCAATCATTTTCTAAAGTAACCTTGTCCTTGTGGGATCGACTCGCATTTGCCTTTATCTATACTATCTCTACACCGTGCACTTGCGGTATTTTATAACTAAGCCTTCGTTTAGGCCTAACATTTATTAATCAAACAAATTTATTTCTAAATGAGTAGTTACTAAATGATCTCTAACCAACCCTATGTTTTAATATAGGCCAAATTGCAAATAAGGGCCTGAAGTTCACCAGACGTTCGTAGAAGAGGGCCCATTGTTTCAAAACTCGCACATCAGGGCCCAAAGATAGAAAAAATAGCAAATAAGAGTTTTTTTTTTTTTTTTTAACAAAAATGTTAGATTTTTCATTTAAATTAACATATACCGTGCACATGTGGACTTAACTGAAATTAGTTTAACTTTTCAAGGGGTAAACTAGAAATATTAAAGTTTAAGGGACCAAAAGTAAAAATTTCTCCAATATATGTATGATTCACGATTTTTATTTTTTTTTAAATATTTCACTGAATTTATTTATTTTAAAAAAGATTAACTTTTTAATTATTATTTTTTTTGGGAAAAAACCTCTGTAAATTAATTTTTCAGAGAAATAGTTTTCACTAAATAATGCACTAAATAAATATATCCTAAATTCAAAATTGCTAAAATATTGCACTAAATTTTTGAAATTTGTTTTATAAAAAATAATATCTCCTCACTAAATTATTGTTTTTGAGATAAAAACTCAAAAATTATATATTCCCCCTTTCTCTCTTTAACCAATGTTACCTATATTAAAATTTAATTATGTATATTATTATTAGCTTACGATGCGTGAGAGGGTGGGTGACACGGGCTTACATAAGATAAAGGGAGGAGATATAATTTTCAAAACAAAAAAAAAGGAAAAAAATTCGAAATAAAATTAATTTAGTGATTTTTAAAAAAATTAATTAAGTAAAATTATTTTTCATAGAATGAGTTTCAAATATTTAGTGTAGTATGTTAGCAATTTTAATTTTAGGATAGATTAATTAAGTACATTATTTAGTGAAAACAAAATCTAGGAAAAACTAATTTAGTGATTTTTTTCCAAAATTAAAAATTAAAATTAATCTTTTTAAAACAAATAAGTTGGAAATTTGCCCTGAGTTTTTATAAAACAAATTTCAAAATTTAGTACAGTATGTTTGCAATTTTCATTTTAGGATAGATTTATTTAGTGCATAATTTAGTGAAAGGTATTTCTCGGAAAAATTAATTTAGAGAGTTTTGTTTCCAAAAAATAAAAATAATAAAAATAATATTTTTTAAAATAAATAAATTTATTGAAATATTTTTAAAAAAAATTAATTTCTTAAATCATACATATGTTGGAGAAAATTTTACTTTTAGTCCCTTTAAATTTAATATTTCCAGTTTACCCCTTAAAAAAGTTAAACTAATTTTAGTTAAGTCTACATGTGCACGGCACATGTTAATTTAACTAAAAATTCTAACATTTCCGTCAAAAATACCCTTATTTGCTAGTTTTTTCTATCTTTGGGCCCTGATTTGCGAGTTTTGAAACAATGGGCCCTCTTCTACGAACGTCTGGTGGACTTCAGGCCCTTATTTGCAATTTTCCCTTTAATATATGCGTAGAATCCTTAATTAATTTTAGGAATATGTTTTACCAAAAAAACTTACTTATATGTGAAAAATTTATTGATTTTTTCCTCAATTAAATTTAAAATTTTATTTTGAGAAGGACTATAATTTAAATTAATATATTAATTTTTTAGGGTCAAAAGTCAATTTGACACCTTAATTTGGTGAAGGATTGAGTTCAATTTCAAATGGCGTATTCATTTTTGTAGTGTCATTTGCAATTTAGTTTGCAAATTGATTTCAAATTTTGCAGTTTTAGTTTTTATGTGCTCGATTTGTTTTTTTTTTTTTTTTTTTATTAAACAAGAGAATCAATTGCATTAAAATATGAAAAGGAGATGGTCCTCCACATATGCCGGGGACACATTCCATACACGAAGATTATACAACCATGAAACTCTTGAAACACAATCTATCGCTTCATTCGCGATTTGATTAACACAAACTACATTAAAGTTAGAGTTCAAGATTAATAAAATCTTACAATTGAAAATGATATCTCCGAACTCGTTCATAGCCTGTGATGATGAGGACAAAGACCCATGTCCACCAATGCATCTTTGGATTAAACTCGAATGCGCAGTAATAAGCACTTCATGATCATACTGAACAATATCTTGGGATGTGCAGATGTTACTCCAAATAAAATTTGGACACTGACCGATCTGGGTATTCAACAAATTCCCCCTATGAAAAAATATTGCTTTGAACACATGACTTCTTGAAGCATCAGGATCGACAACAAGTCGCCAATCAAACTTCCCGAGAATTGTTAAGATGAACAACAAAGTGAGATAAGTCAACGGAAAATCCATTGAAACATCAAACATATCAACACAATAAATGCAAGGGTCTCAACAAAGGAGACAAAACAAAGGGTCTAAACAAAGGAGACAAATCAAAGGGTCTCAACGAAGGAGATGAAACACAGGATCTCAACGAAGGAGATGAAATCACTTTATTTATTAGAAACCTACGAAAATAAAAATTAAATTAAACGCAAATGAGATCAACAAACAATTGTTTGTAATCTCAAAGTTGAGATTACAAACAATTGTAAGAGATCAATTATAAAATAGAATGGATAATCAAAACCAAAAAAGAAAACAAATGGAGACAAAAAACTTACTACTTCTATATAAATTGTAATGCCTAATAGTTCAATTCATTTACAGTATCATCCATCAAAATAGAGAGGTTAAATATAAAAATTATTACAATCTCCTTAATTTATATTATGGTAATTACTTAAATATTTTTATTCATTATATTGAATTTCATGTTGACGTTGATAGATGAATTAGTTACAGATGCTAATTAGTCTAACTACACCATGAGTTTTACGATTTTTCAAGAAACTCGTTGATTTACTTCAACTTTCGTTAAAAACTTGATGCCACGTATGATTTTACATAAGCTAACAATAAGATGTGAATTTTGGAAATCAGTTTAGGAACCAATTTGCAAATACAAATAAAATTATGTTAAAGAAATTACAATTGATCCATTTTTAATTAAAAGGTCAACAAAGTTGAACATTGTAACGTTTTTTCAATAACCGAAGTTTCTTCCCAATATTCCAAATGCCATTAATAAGTTTACCTGCTATCAAGAGTGAATTTTTGTCTCATTGTTTCAATACACTATATGACTATAAAATTAATGACTCTACCTTTATTTCACCTACAAAGTTTTAACTCCTTTATATGATAACGGTTACTCCCTCCGTCCCAGACTAAAGTTCTTACTTTTCTTTTTGGTCTGTCTCAGACTAAGGTTTTTAGTTGCTTTATTACCTTAAATGGACAATGGGGCTCACTTGTCATTCTCACAACAAAAACTTTCTACCCACTTTCCTTCTCCTACTTTCTCATACTTTACTTTTCATCTCACAACATTTACATTTTCATAATCTCCGTGTAAAGTCAAATTAAGAACCTTAGTCCGGGACGGAGAGAGTAGTAATTTCTCTAACTTTTACCACCATATTCATTTTTATTCTTGACAAAAAAAATCTTCTAACAGAAAAAATAAAAAATACAACACTAAAAGCGTAATTTTTATTGTACGTGTTAATAAAATCAATTTACAAATATCTCGACATAACAAATTATATATATATATATATATATACTACCTCCGTCCCAACTCAATGCGCACGTTTACTGTTGGGCACAAGATTTAAGGAGAGAGTATTTATATTCAAAAGTATTGTGAGTGGAGAATAATGAGTGGTTGGGAGGAAGAAAGAGAATGAGTGGAGAATAATGAGTGGTTGGGAGGAAGAAAGAGAATAAGTGGAGAATAATGAGTGGTTGGGAGGAAGAGAGAGGATGAGTGGAAGATTATAAAAGTAATAAAAAACTTTCCTTTTTTGGATTGTGCACATATCAACGACACCCACTTAAAAGGTAAGTGTGCACATTGAGCTGGGACGGAGGTAGTATATAGGATCGCGCTCCTGTGAGAACCATTTTATATGAGAACCGTGAGAACCAATCATAACCATTAGATTAAAAAAACAAATCAAGGGTCCAGATGTTAGATACATTGGATACACTTGGATACATTAGTTAATTTTCGAAAAACAATTGGATACATTAGTTTTTAACATAGTGTATCCAAGTGCAACACTTAGATACAATACTTATTAAGCTATTGAATCCAAGTGTAATCGAATTTTTTGTAATGTATCTAAGTGTATCAATTGTATCTAACATATGGACCCTTGATTTTTTTTCTAATCTAATGGTTATCATTGGTTCTCACGGTTCTCACGATATTTAGGTTCTCATTTGAGCACCTATATATATATATATATATATAAGCAAGAAAGTCACTTTACCCCCCAAAAATGTCACGGCAAAATTGTAATCTTCACCAAACAAGGATAAATATATCATTATCTTTCATTTGTTACAATTAGTCAACTTTGCATGCAAATTGATTATTATAGGAAAAAATGCACCAAAAGTACTTGAACTATAGGGGTTGTTTGAATTTCGTAACTTATCTCTTTTTTGACCCATGAAAAATACCTTAACTTTTTTTTTCGTGCAGCGGAGGTACCTATTGCTAACGCCGTCCACTTTTTGCCGTTAACCATGCATGTGACTGACCACGTGACTTTTTTTAAGGGGTAAAACTGGAATTACAGGTACGAGAACATTTTACAAAGATAAAGGGGTTAAAGTAACTTATTAAATTTCAAATAACCCCCTCCCGTTCCCTTCCCTTCCCTTCCCCTCCCCTCCCCTTCCCCTTTTCCCCTTTCCCATTCCCAGGTAAACTATGAACAAAATCGAAATCAAGTTTTTGCTTTTGAAATCGAAACCCAGATCTTGAAATTCTTCAAAATCATCAAAACCAAAATCGAAACCCAGATCATTTGTTCATGCTTTTGAAATTCGAAATCAATATTTTGATATGGGTTTCAAAATCAAGAACCCAGATCTTGAAATTCTTCAAAATCATCAAAATTGATTGTTGATAACAGTGAAGAAAAGGGAGGCTTGGAAGCGGTCGGGGGATGAGGCGTTGCTGCAGATTAGGAGGCGGGGACGGCGGTGGATGACGCGGCGGAGGTGTTGGGTTGAGACTTGGGCTTCGCGGAGGAGGAAGGTGATGACGGAGACGACGTTGCAGATTAGAGGAGTTTGTCTTGGAATTCGTTGGTGGTGTAAGGGTTGTTGTGGTGACGGTGGTCTGAGGGGGAAGGTGTTTGTGGGACTGGGGAGGTTGGGGATTTGGTGGGATGGAAAGAATGGAGGATTTGGAGAAGGTGGGAGGTGGGAAATGGAGGTTTCTTGAGAAATTGGTTTGCTTGGAGGGAAAATTGAGTTTGGTTGTGGTGGGGGAGAGGTGGTTGACGGCGGCGGCAGTGGAGATAGAGGATGGCTGTGGTGTTGAGTGGCGGTGAGGGGCGGTTCTAACTATTACAAAGGTAGTGTTGATTATGAAAATGTCAACGGAAATTAAAAAGTAATGGCTAAAATGAAAACGAAAACTAGTTATTGGAATAAATAGGAAAAAATCAATAGTTTAGGGGCCTTTTAATAATTTAATGATAATAAATTGGAGGAGGCATTGTGCTTTGACCTTTTTGCCCTTAAAAGGAAGTCATGTGCCATCACATGTGGATAGTTAACGGAAAAAAGTGGACGGCGTTAGCAATAGGTACCTCCGTTGTACAAAAAAAAAAGTTAAGGTATTTTTCATGGGTCAAAAAAGAGATAAGTTACTAAATCCAAATAACCCCTATAATTCAAGTACTTTTGGAACAAATAGGAAAAAATCAATAGTTTAGGGGCCTTTTAAGAATTTAATGATAATAAATTGGAGGAGGCATTGTGCTTTGACCTTTTTGCCCTTAAAAGGAAGTCATGTGCCATCACATGTGGATAGTTAACCGAAAAAAATGGACGGCGTTAGCAATAGGTACCTCTGTTGCACAAAAAAAAAGTTAAGGTATTTTTCATGGGTAAAAAAAGAGATAAGTTACTAAATCCAAATAACCCCTATAGTTCAGGTACTTTTGGTGCATTTTTTCCATTATTATATGATACTTTTTCATTGTTTTATTTAGTGAAAAATTTAATTTTGATCAATACTCCCTCCGTTTCATGAGAACTGAGACTTATTTCCCTTTTCGTCCGTTTCACCTCAATTGAGACTGCCAAAAATGGCAAACTTTTTAATATTTTATATTCACCCAACCCCACTACTCATTCTCTCTCTTCATTCTTCACCACTCATTTTATTCAACCAACACTACTATTTACCCCACTAATTCCCTCTCTTCATTTTCTACCACACATTTTCCTTATTTTATTAGTATTCCTTAGTTCTTGTGCCATTTCATTTAGTCTCAGTTTTGATGAAACGGAGGGAGTATATAGTGAAAAATTACTATTTGATGCGGACACCAATGCGTCGAAGTTTTTGGAGTAATTTGAGCGAGCACGCGGAAATGGTCGTAACTTTTGACTCCGGATGATCCACGGAACGCGCCACATATCAAATCGAACGTCGCAGCGAGACGAACAAAATTCATTGTTTTTAATTTGGTAGGAATAGTCAACTTTGCATGTAAATTTATTTGTATATGATAATATTTACTTTTTTAATTAAGTGAAAAAGTGAAGTTTGATCAATATATATATATAGTGAAAAAATACCAATCAATATTTATATCATATATATATATCTATATATATATATATATATATATATATATATATATATATATATATATATATATATATATATATATATATATATATATAAGCGAGAAAGTCACCTTTCCTCCCAAAATGTCACTATCAAGGGAAAAAGTGTAATCCCCACCAAACCAGGACAAATGTATCATTATCTTTAACTTATTACAAGTAGTCAAATTTGCATATAAATTGATTATCATATTATACTTTTTAACTCTTTTATTTAGTGAAAAAAATTAATTTTGATCAATAATGCATTGATGTTTTTGGAGTAATCTAATTGCGCGTGGGGAAATGGTCGTAACGTTTGACTCTGGATAAACCACGGAACGCGCCGAATATCAAATCGAACGTCGGGGTGAGATGAACAAAATTCATGAGAATCCCCTTCTTGCAAGGTTTAAAATGCCAAAAAAATGCCAAAAAAAATAAAATAGTTATTTAGGTCTTCGATCGGGCTTCTAAATTTTTTATTAGTTTTTTGTACTTTTTCATTTTTTTTCTTTTTTTTGCTTAATTAAGGGTTATTTCGTTTTAAGGTTGCAGAACGTATAAATATTTTGTTTTAAGATTTTTAAAACAATTTTTGCCATTTTATGATATTGATCATTTATCCGAATATTAGTGCACATTCATAGATTAGATAGTCTTGTTTTTAATTGTATTGTTTTTCTATAATTGTTTTACTAAAAAAATCATTTATATTTTTAGAAAATTTAATGTTTGATACCTGATAATTCTTTATAACCGATATGCAAGTAAATTTTCTCACAATACAAAAAAATGTGCAATTAAATGGATAGCAAACGGTTGACTTAGTCATTTTCTAAGTTTTTTTATGCATTCATTTTGTATGATAATTATTAGTGTGTGTGGATACCCCGGGGCGGGGCCACGGCTTGGCTAGAGCGCGTGGGTTACCCTAGGATGTCTAATCGTGTTTTAGAGTCGCCTCCCACGTTGTTGAGGAACGTAAGAAAACCTAATGTTTATGAGCTTAAGTTTGATTTATGAAAACAAAGATTCTTTGGGATAAGGGGTTCGGGGGTTAGGTTACGAAATGGGAAGTACTTAAACACCCATTTCGCCCGAGCAACGTCGGTCTTGTTTGTTCATAATTCACTTTTAAAGATAAATGCGTTCTTCCTATTAAAATGATGATAAAAGGGGTTTTAGAGTTAAAATGTAGGGAGATGACTCCTATGCCAATTCAATGTAATGAAAGGACCGTTGGTGTCATGTCCCAAATAGTTTTGGGTGATTGCACATTTGATTAAAAAAAGAAGAAGAAGGAGAAAAAGAGAAATTCTTAAGACATTTACCTATAGTATCCTTCAAAAGGGTACCTCTCGTAAAGCCTTGAAGAAGAGGTTGAACACTTTGAAGAAATCCTAAGAAATAGTCTAGGAAAGAAGTGAGTAAAAGGTCTAAAAGTAATGATTTTTCAAGGTCCTCCTCCAATGATGGATTGGAGGGTTTTTTATAGTTGAAAGATGACTGTTTTTGGAGCCAAACGGAGTCTCCAAGAAATCTCTCTCGGGCAAAATCATGTATAATGAGCAAGGGAGAGATTCTTGGGCAGAATCTGTAACTGACACGCCCGAGAAGCGCGCGCATCCCTCCTAGGCGGCGGAAGGCGCGCGAGTCTGGCCTCAAGTGGCGGAGGCGCGCGACTCTGAGAAGCAATTTTTGACAGAATGGACTAGAAAGTTAGACCTGTTATTCAGTTTAGTCCCGGGACTTAACGGAGTTCGTCTGGAACTTAACCAAAGTAACAGAAACTAACAGAAAACACTTAAAAGAGGGAGAAACACAAAATCAAGTGTGCAATCGGGGTGAGCGGTCCAAGGCGGGGTGTCTACAGAGCCCCTCGGTGGCGTGGGTTGCAAAGAAAACGCGCCGACGAAAGACAAACATCCGCCTAGGACATCACCAAGAAAAGGAAAAGACTCGATAAAAACAGGAATTTGAAATTGCGGAGGATAGAGGTGCGCTCCCTGTGTGAGCGGCTTTGAGAGATAAGGGTTCGCTCCCTGTGTGAGCGACTTTGCCAATAGCGGGATCCGTTTGCTGATAGCGAGATCCGTTTGCTGGAAGCAGGACCTGTTTGCTGATAGCGAGATCTGTTTGCTGGAAGCGGGACCTGGAGGACCGTTTACTGATAGCGAGATTAGTTTGCTGGAAGCGGGACCTGGAGGACCATTTGCTGAAGTGCGGGACCCAGAGGACCGTTTGCTGAAGTGCGTGACCCAGAGGACCGTTTGCTTAAGTACGGGGCTTGGAGGACCGTTTGCTGAAGTGCGGGACCTGGAGGACCGTTTACTGAAGTGCGGGACCCGGGGGACCGTTTGCTGAAGTGCGGGGCCTGGAGGACCGTTTGCTGAAGTGCGGGACCTAGAGGACCGTCTGCTGAAGTGTGGGACCCAGAGTACCGTTTGCTGAAGTGCGGGACCCAGAGGACCGTCTGCTGAAGTGCGGGACCCAGATGACCGTTTGCTACAGTGCGGGGCCTGGAGGACCGTTTGCTGAAGTGCGGGGCCTAGAGGACCGTCTGCTGAAGTGCGGGACCCAGAGGACCGTTTGCTTTGGATGGATGTGGATTTTGTTTGATGAGGAAGCAGTGATTCTATGGCTCATCCCGGACCAAATTGTCGTCGTGAGTCGTATTTTGATGGTGACTGTTTGACTTTGACTTTTGATGGGTGCGAGGACAGTTGACTGCGGAGTGTTTTCTGCTGGGGATGAATTGTAAAAACTGATTTTTGAGAAAATAAAAGACACCCTACTTTGAGTGGGAGTTTCTATCTTATTTCAGTTTTTTAGACATGCCTTAAGGGCGGACCAATTTAATGTGTGCCCAGCCGAGTGTTTGCTGTCGTCGTTTGAGCTTCTCTTGTTGCTGGGATTGATCTTTCCTGCAGGTTGAAGGCGCTGGAACGCCCGGTTGCTGTTCTGGACTGACATAGGCTATTTCTGGTGCCTTTCTTCTTCCTAAGACGTGGGCGCTTCCTCTCTTGGAGACAGGACGCGCGCGCCTTTTAAACTGGTGTCGGGAGGCGCGCGCCTCTGGGAGGCGAAATTTAGGGCCTGATATTTGCTGACCAAAAGATCCCCCAACAGCTATAATATCAGCTTCCGATCGATAATTCGATTCCAACAGCCTTTTTCTGCCATTTTTGAATACCATTTTATTGCCCAATTTTGCTTATAACCTTATTTCCTATGGCCTTTAACCTTTTTAGTCTTGGTGCCGAGGTTGTCAAGGGTTACGAGAAGAATTTATCGACATTCGTTTATTCTTTCAAGACCCATCCCAAAAATGCTTTCATCAAAGATTTCGGATTTCGAATTATTTTTACTTTATGAACATTGAAGCCGGATTAGGACTTGTTGAGGGCTGCTGCAGTCTTCTGGGATTGTGATAGCCATGCGTTCAACTTTTCGGCTAATGAAATGGTGCCGATTGTCGATGATTTTGGAGCCATTTTGGGTATGCCTTTGGCCGGTCGGATTGCCATCCCTAAGTATCACCGCGGTGTTGTCGATTCTTGGGTTGACCTTCTCAATCTCCCTGTTGGGGAGGTGAAGAAGATGATGCACGGGACCGTTGTTAACATAACTGAGCTTCCGATGTCTTTCAACTTGCATTCAGAAGATGTCGCGGTTCAGTCTTTTAAGAGAAATGCCATGGCTGTTGTGAGAGCCCGCGCCCGTACCCGCGTGGGGATCCGTGCGAAACGCGGCTGGAATCCGCTCGGTTTCTCATAATGGTTACCCTACTTTGGTTTTGAAAAGAAGAGTCGCCACCTCATTTTATTTAGGAAAATAGAGATAAAATCTTTTTGATTGAAAAGAAGTGGGTTCGGGGGCTATGATACGAGAGGAGAAGGTGATTAGCAGCACTCCGCTCGCCCTTACGGTCTCTAGCATGCTTCCGCCTACGCTTCACTTTAGTTTGCCTTTTTAAAATGTATTTTATATCCTAACGTTGAGAAAAATGTGTTTTGTATGTACAAGGAGTCTTCCTAGTCTAGGTCGATTTACTTGATCGCAACCGGGAATCGGTTTGGGTGGATTCCCGATTGGTTTTCGAAAAGGGTTTTGAATCAAATAGACAAGCAAGACAATTAAAGGGGAAAGGGGGAATATTGTACAATACATGTATATGAAAAGAATGGGATAAGTCCCATGAAAGAATAAATGTCCACGTCGCGGTTTCGACCATTGGATACGACACCATTCTCCGTCCCCGAGCTTATGTACCTGGCTTAGACTTATTCAAATCCAAAACTAGAAATTGGGATTTAATCCCAGATTGTTAGAGATCATTATTTAGTTCTTTGAGCTCAAATGATAATAAGAACACTAATCACAAAAAGCATTCAGCACAGGAAAGTCATGACCTTCATACATTCAGAACCAATTTACTGCATCGAGACTCATGAATCTTGGAAAACACAAAGAATGAAAGTTGAGCACCACATTCGATACATGAAGTAATCCAAATATTAGGTTCAGATGATGAGTTTAAGTGGTTCAAATAAGCTCTGACATTTTGGTGTCAGAAGCTGAGAATGCCAATTCTGGAATTTGAAAGTCTGAAGGAGGGACGAAAAAGGGAACTTTTGGAGATCTAAAAAATATGTAAAAAAATATGTACACTTTTCTGGGTTCGTTAGGAACAAAATTTGTGTTTTGACTTAAGCAAAAAAACCAGGTTTTGACAGAGTTTTAAATACAAGAAGGCAGCATGGTACAGAGAAAGATACACTGGACAGCACATCTGGAACTCAAAGATAAGCATGGAAACCTAAGCTAAACATGTAATATGAACATGAAACTCCACGAGAATGAACTTAAACACATTATGAGAAACTTTCATGCTTTGACTTAAGCCTAGAAACCACTTTAAGATGGAGTTCCATGAGCATGAAAAACATTAGTTCAGACATAGTATGAAAACTGCTTGTTTAAGTCACAAAGAGGGGTTTCAAAACGTGACCAAAACTTAAAACCAAGTTATGAAACTCATGGAATTTATTATTTAACATGTTAAGATAATTATCAAAGGATTATTTTAGATTAAAAGCTAATCTAAACATGAATATACACAAGAATGGGAGAAGAGGACAGATTCATGGAAAGATGAGAATTTGCATGCATAACTTGGAGAAATGAGCATATTGACTTTAATGAAAGCATGCAAACTTGATGACTTAAATATTAACAACAAAGATCCATCATTTACATGGCCATATCATGAGTTTTTACATGGATGAAAGCATAAAAATGAGGGAGACCTAGCCATTAGTTGACTAGGTCCCAAACCAAGTTACATAACTGTTTACATTGCTAATGAGTTCAAGCTTACCTAGAGACTTACCTAGCTTAAGGGGTGATGTTGTGCTTCCTTTGTCTACCAAGGGAAGACTTCTTTTTGTTTGTTTTGATTGAAGTTGAAGTTGTTGTTGTTGTTGTTGTTGATGTTGTTCTTGCTTGAGTTTGTAGGTTGATTTGAGTGAGTTTCTTGAAGTGTTTTGAGTGGGTTGTTTGAGGTGTAGGAGTGGTGGAGTGGTGGTTTAGTGATGATTGAGTGGTGGTGTAGTGGTGGTGGAGTGGTGGTTTGATGGTGGAAATGTGGTGGTGGAGTGGTGGTTTGATGGTGGAGATGTGGTGGAGCTATGAAGGTAGCAAGAACAATGGAGAGAGAAAATTAAAAGATGGGAATATGTGGTGAATGAGTTGTAAATGTAATGAGGTGAATGAGAGAAGTGAGGCTTTTGTATAGGTAAGATGAGGACCTTTTTGGGAATTAAATAACAAACCCTCCATGGAAGGTAAGGTCCTATATAGGAATTTTAGGATTAATTGAGAGTGTTTGGGAAAAAGAGGAAACATCTTTCCATGTGTCCATACTTGATTGGCTACCCAAAGTCAACATTGTCCAATCCATTTTGATGGAATGGATGGAAAATAATGGTGTTTGGCGTGTGTGGCTGGCCATAGACACTTTTCTTCCGGCTCCGGCTTTTCGCTCCGCAACTGCTCCGTCTTGCGCGGTTTGGTGTCCCGGTTGTCCGCGGGCCCAACATGAGAGTTGCTCGGAATATTTTTCTGCTCATGCCGGTATATCTGAAATATTTTAATAAGAAAGGAATAACATAAATTAATTTTAAATGCAAAGAATGGTCGGTAAAAGGCTTTGTAGGGTGCAGGACCTGCTCCGAGGTCCGCGCGCGCTATTTTTTTAGAATGTGCCTATTTACTCGGTTTTGAGTCCTGATCACAAATTCGGACTCGGTTTTCCCATCTGATGCACCGATAAGGCGTACGGTAGTCCCGAACGACCAAATCTGGGGTTTTAGGTCAATTATCGCGCTTAGACCGAATCAAAGGTTGGTTTTAGGGGTGCGATATCGGGGTGTCTACAGAGCCCCTCGTCGAATTCACTTGTGATGTAAAGGGGATTCGACGATCCAATATAGACAACCGATCTCGTCTAGGGTTCGACGGCTGAGCCCAAAGTAGGGCTTCCTACGTATCCCTTGCGTGAATCAAGCCTCCGTAGTTCTACTCAAGCAAGCAAACAAACACAATCAAATGGTCGAACTCGGGGAACCCGAGATTCCTACGTATCTCTTGCGAGAATCAGACCAATCGTAGTTCGGATGGATGCGGATGGATGATAGACTTATGAGTTGATGAGATCACATACATCTCTGAGTCTAGATTGGAATGGATGAACGGCTTATGGGTTGGTGAGATCACATACATCTCTGAGCCGAGAGTTGAGGTAACAAATTTGATTGAGAGAACGGGCGACTGAGACTCTTGTTATCGAGCTGCCTACGTATCCCTTTCGGGAATCAAGTCGGGGCGTAGTTCTGAGGGAGGTCAAACCCGAGCGCTCGAGTGGACCAGAGAGTAACCAAACAATAGAGGGGGGTCAAATTCGGGTGACGGCCGAATAGACCGGGGTAACCAAGCATTTTGAAAATGTCAAATTCGGGGGACGGCCGAATAGACCAGAGTAACCAAGCATTCGAGGGGGTCAAATTCGGGGGACGGCCGAACAGACCAAAGTAACCAAATTTTTTGAGATTCAAGACATTTCAAACACTCGAGAGAAATATCATGAAGGAAAATTCAAGGATACGCTGCACGTTGTGGTTTTGCTCCAATCCTTTAGCTTTGAGATTGCAACGTGATGAGATTCTGAGCTTTGCCTTACAGTGAACCACTGTTAAGCGGGAACGGAGTTGATAAGCTCGGGAGCGCACCTGTTCAAGCATAAACATTTGCAAGCCACAAAAGTACTTATGCTAGTGCCAATTGCATTTGATTTTTGATTGTGACCTAGATGCACAAGTTTCTTTCTCTTTTAAAAACTCACATTTTACCAAAGATTATGATTAGATTTGACGTGATGGTGGCCGCAATTACGATGTTAGCATGGTAAGTATATGGATGTGAAAATGACATGCTGGGGATGGGGGGTGCAACATCGTATTTGACATGATATGATAATGGCATGATAGGAACAAGATAATCTAAAATTCCACACACATTCAAATTTGATGGATCAAGGATACGCTGCAAGCTGCTGCCATGGGGGGATCCTTTGGCTTTGTAGTTGCTGTGTGATGAGATTTTTGATTCTTGGCTTGAGGAGAACGATCCAATTACCATGCTTTCATGTCTGGAACTGTTTGGATTTATCGGGGGGCCATCTCGGGTTTCTGCGAGCTGCTTCGATGAGTGCATGAACAAACTTGCTTTGGGATATTTTGAGGCGTTTGTGGTCAAGCTCCCCTTCTCAACATTTTGATGCGTTTTGTGGTCGGACCTGAGGTGACAGGTTGCCTACGTATCCCTTTCGGGAATCAGACCTTACGTAGTTCGAGTTTGTGAAAAACTCGAAAAACACAATTTGTTTGAAATACGATTTGTTGGAGATGACCCTTCTTGCGATGGGGTACCTGCATGGGATCAGATTTGGACACCTGCAAAAGATTTTCACAAGTATGCAATATCATAGCGCGCATTTTTCACTTCAAAAACTTCTCATTGTCATTGATGATTGAAGGACTTCAAACGAGGATTTCCTTTGCAAATGATTTTGAAATTTAAATTTCTCCATCTTTCTTTCAGAATTGAAAACTCTTTTTTTTTTCATTTTTTTTTGACACGTGTGCATTGCTTGCATTTCAGCCTTTGCTTTTTATAAAATGAACAAAATGTTTATGTGCAAAGAGGGAAAATCGGGAAAGGAATGAACTGTGCATTTTTCTTTTGAAAACTTTGCGAGGAATGGGAATCGAGGTGGAGACATATGGTGGAGCGAGATTGGAGGCCTAGCGCGAGTACTCGAATGGTCAATTCTCTACACTCATTTGATCAAGTTTACTCGACGGTGTCTCTCCTGGTGGATTGCTTTGAATTGCCCCAGATGTTGGCTGTAGAAGCCCCATTTGTTCTTTCTGATATCAACCCTCAACATTCTTGCTGGTGAAGCCCCAGTGTCATTCAAAGATCGACCTCAGATGTTGGCTACGGAAGCCCCAGTCATGTTATAGGACAAGCCCCTAAATCTGGCATATGAAGCTCTTGTTTCACTTGAAGGGTGAAGCTCATGTTGATCCAAACTGTAGTATCGAGACCACTTCATGTTTTGGCTTAGGGGCTCTAACTGTCATTGCGAGTTATTCAAATGTTCGATGTCTCGCTGTCGGAGGTACTTCACAATTTCTGCCATGCGATACCCAATCGGTAGGGAGTCAACTGTCTTTGAGGGTTGTTTAATCATTTGATGCTTCTCTGTCGGAGGCAATTCACAATTCCTGACATGCGATACCCAATCGGTAGGGGTCAACTGTCTTTGAGAGTTACTCGGCGGGACACAATCCCGATGTTGCTAAAGAAAGAGCTTTGAGCTTTGCGGGCCATACTGACAATCCGAGATGGCACTTTGTTTCTATTGATTCCCACATTAAGGGACCGACTGTCTATGAGAGTCATCCCACATTCGATGCTTTGCTGCTGGTCATAATTCACGTTTTCTGACATTCAATACTCCTTCTTTGAGGAATCAACTGCCTTTGAGAGTTGTTCGGCGGGGCACAATCCTGATGTTTCCGAAGAAACGAGCTTTGAGCTTTGAGCTTTGCGGGCCATACTATCAATCCGAGATGGCGCTGTGTTCTGATGATCCACACATAAGGGACCTAAGTGCCTATGAGAGTTGTTACAGATTTGATGTTCCACTGCTGGGAGTAGCTCACACAATGTGATAGTCATATTTGCATTTGACGCTTTGATGGTGGAAGTCAACTGTCTTCGAGAATTAGTCAATTATACACAGCCCCCAGTATTGCCGGCGATTGAGCTTTGTGACCTGTGGCCCAAACTACTAATCTGAGAAACTTCCCTCCGATGATTCTCTTGAAAGGGACCTAACCATCTGTGACGGTTGTCTCACAAATTCTGATGATTGTTGATGTTGAAACTTCAAAGGACCAACTATCTGTGAGAGTTGTTCTACCCCTGAGACGTTTTGCATTAACGGGGAACCCATCTATCATTTCTGAATCCTGACGCGCAGCCCCAGTTCACATTCATTCATTTGAGCATACTTCCCGATTTTGGATTTTGAGAGTCAGAGGATCACATTCCCTCGTCTCCCTTGCTGTGACAAATTACAGGAAGTGGAAGAGGAAGGCACAAGGCCAGTGTTTTGGGAAAAGCAAATAAAGACCCCGTGAGATCTTTGACATCGTGTTTGCGCAGAAAAAATTGACGGAAGGACGAGAGTAGGGGGAAGCCCCTAGACTCGAGGAAATTGCTCGCATTCGAAATCAATGACTCAAGATTAGAATTCGCATTAATGGTCAAGTGCTTCAAAATCAAAAAGTTAATTTCTATTTTTTAGAAAAGATTTATTTGGACTCAAATTAGACCGTGACAAATCGAGATGAGAACACCACCAAACAATTGTAATTAGCACCGCCTGTTGACCTTGTGGGTGGGAGGTCCTTGTCGTGCTTTTTGAAATTGATTAGAGGCTGTATGACCTTTGGCCGCAGGGCTCCCTCAGTGTAAGGGTTGGGCAGAGCATGTTGGTCTCCAACAAAAGACAACAGTTGTCGTCGTTGATGGTGCTTGCCCAAAGTTGAAAGATCGAGATCTTCTTTAGTGCAGATTGGCTTCGCATACGCGGTGCTCCTTGAATTGATGACGTCACATGAGATTGTCGGACCCTCGGTCCATGCCTTGCCTTTGTGCAACAAGTGATAAAATCTTCATAATGAAATGCCAATTGCCGTCGTTGACGGCACACACATGAATTTGTAGTGTCGCGATATCCTTTCTAAAACAATTGAATTAAACAATAAAGCAAATGGAATATGTACCAAAATAAATGGCTAATGCTTCTTCTTCTTTTTTTTTTTTTTTTTTTTTTTTTTGACCTCCCCTTTTTTGCTTTCTTTAGATTTTTTTTTTTACCTCCCCTTTTCTGCTCTCTTTCGATTTTTTTTTTTTTTTTTTTTTTGCACTCAAGAAGAAACATAATAGCGTGCGGAATACAACAATTTTTACAAAAACATAAACATACAATATGCGAGAATTTACAATGCATCATACATTAAAGGAAAATCGCCGACACTTGCGTTGGCATGACTGTGATAATCTTCGGCCTTTACCATTTGATTGACCTCTTTGATTATGCCCTTGATTGCACCCTGAAATCTTCGTTCGTCGGATGACTTTGTCGATCGCCTTCGTGAACTTCGTTTGTGAATTCCGCCGAGCACCGTCGGCCCTAATTCTCACCTCAATTAATCGCAGTCTAAAATTAGTCCATTTATTATCGTTTGCTTTTAATTAAGTGAGATTAATCATTTGTGGGACCAAATTTACAAAATACGTGATTATGAAGGCACTTGATTATAAAGCAAGTTCATTAACTGAAAACGTGTATTTACAAGACAAGCAAGCAACTAAATATATTGCAGAAACGATGACACGCAAGCATGGATTTGGAAGACAAAAGAAAGAGTGAGCATATTTTAGGACGGGCCCAAAAGCAAAAAGAGATTAGAGTTTGGACGGCGTGCCCTATTCACAGCAAAAGGAGACATGATCCCTCGGGTCGGTAAACTTCCATTATTCACAAGAGGAACATTTTCTCGCGCCGGTACACTGCGGTCATCATCTAACAAAAGAGAACTCCTTCCTTGGGGCTCAGTGAGCCCCTAGGATGACACCTTCGAACTTGAAGCCTTTGGGGGAGGCTTTGGGATAGCTTCTTTATCAATAAGGTCCTGGAGGGCGTGCTTGAGAGACCAACACGAGTCTGTATCGTGACCCCAAACTTGATGATACATGCAGAGCTTTGAGGGGTCCCAAGATTTAGGCAACGGGTTGGGTAACTTATACCCTTCCATGGGCTTCATGATTCCCTGAGAAACCAAACTGTAAAAAACACTGGATATCGGGGCTCCAAATTCATCGAATTGTCTATCTTCCTTTCTAACCAAACTCTTCTCCTTAGCCTTGCCAGATGGGACAGGATTATAAGCTTTCGGGGTTCCATACGGGTTTACACAATATGGAGTCACAGGCCTTGGGGCGTTACGATTGTCATAAGGCGGGTTGATTTGCGGTATGGGCTTCTCAATGATTTCCTCATCAATAAGGTTTTGGATTATATGATGGAGTTGAAAGCAATTGTCTGTGCTATGCCCTCTTGACTGATGAAACTCACAATGCACAGAATCATCCCAACGTTTTGGCAACGGATTTGGCGGCACATAACCTTCCATAGGTTTCAATAAGCCTCGAGCCATTAAGTCGTGGAGTATCACACTCATGGGAGCATACAATTCATCAAAGTGCCTATCATGACGACTGAACCTTCTCTGTGAGCGACTTGGTTTTTGATCCCTAACATTATGAAAACTCGAATTGTCATTTGTCATCTGTTGCGCATTATCATTACATGTCATGAACCTCGTATCTCGAGGGGAAGAAGAGTTGAGATCGGCACCGATATTTTGGAATTGGGGTGCTTGGAGCTCATTGAGCTCCAATTTACTTTGGTCCCTCAAGAGGCTCGCCATTTGATCTAACATCCATTTCTGAAATTCTTGCATAAGGCTGATCATGCGATTGCTGTGTTCGTTCAAGCGCCATTCCAACCATTGTTCCACTGCATTCCTCGGCTCAATGTTAAGTAAGCCCCTAGCCCCATTTCCTGATTTTTGTCCGCTGTTGGCCATGCTTGATGAGAAAACCCGGAGCAGACCTTGATCAAAGTGATATCTGGAACTGTCCTTGAATGTCGCGCTAGAAAACGAAGTGAGATTCTCCCTCTACAAGAATGGATGAAAAAGAATGTTTTAAAATTTTGAAATGAGATTTCTTTTATGTACAAGAATAAAAGCACAAAGAGAAGAAAAGTATAAGGAACAAAATCATTTTTGAAAAAGGTTGAAGCGCAAGCAACACACAAAAACCTAAGAAGCCGGACAAGCACTGTGCTTTGTTTTGACACGTTCGATTATTAAATCATGGAATAGTGGATACCGTCTCCAAAGTATAGGACCAACGTTTTTCACCTGTACTAATGGCCGTCCGAAGCCCCTAGCGAAAGGCCTATACTCTTTCTGGGATCCACCATCCGGGTTACGGTCTATGTGAAGGTCTTGATAATTTCGGGTCAACCCAATCATTCCAAAATATCCACACTTCAGGTTGTTTATAACCTTTTAGGAATGCATAGGGTTGAAAAGAAATTATTAGACAAAAACCGGCTTAAAGTCGAGGACGTGTCATTTTGAAAATTCGGACATCAAGGCTTTTGATGGATGACTTGCATGTGGCTTACACCCGCAGCGACGACCAGTAGCCGCGCTTTGGGGCGGGAATGTCAACCGGGAGCCCTATCGGAGGATCGGTGACCCCCCTTCACTCACCTGGCTACACCCCCTAAGGTTTGTACGGTTACTAAGTCGCAAGTTTGAAAACGTGCATCGTGTGTGAGGTCTCTAATTTAGAAAAATGATTTTTTTAAAAAAAAGAAAGAAAAGCACATTTTTTTTTTTGTTTTAGTTTTTTATTTTCTTTTTATTTACACATATAAAAGAAAAACCTGCAAAACAAAGTTAGGACAAATATATACAAGGCAAAAGCAAATAATGGCGAAAGCACACAAAATTGAGTCTAGCCCACTTTTGAAAAAATAATCCCCAGCAGAGTCGCCACTGTGAGAGCCCGCGCCCGTACCCGCGTGGGGATCCGTGCGAAACGCGGCTGGAATCCGCTCGGTTTCTAATAATGGTTACCCTCCTTTGGTTTTGAAAATCAGAGAGTCGCCACCTCATTTTATTTAGGAAAATAGAGATAAAACCTTTTTGATTGAAAAGTGGGTTCGGGGGCTATGTTACGAGAGGAGAAGGTGTTAGGCACTCCGCTCGCCCTTTCGGTCTCTAGCATGCTTCCGCCTACGCTTGATTTTAGTTTGCCTTTTGAAATGTGTTTTATGTCCTAACTTATAAAAAATGTGTATGTTTATGTATAAAGGAGTCTCCTATTCTAGGTCGATTCATTTTATCACAACCGGGAACCGGTTTGGGTGGATTCCCGATTGGTTTTGAAAAAAAGGTTTGAATCATATTTACAAGTATGAGCAATTAAAGGGGGAAGGGGGAATATTGTACAAATAATACAATTAGGTGAAAAATGGGAAATATCCCATGAAAGCAAATATCCAAGCCAAGGTTGATCTCCAAGTTCATGGGGCTGCTGTGGAGCGCCATGGGTGTACCTGTGAATGACCTATCCAAAAACAGATCCAAAGCTTGGGATTCACTTCCAAGATGTTAGATCACATGTATGAATTTTTGTTGGATTTATGGGTTGATATTTCATGCTCAAATCATGTCAAGAACATTTATGTAAATTCAGCCCAGCACAGGAAAAGATATCATAGCAGGTTTTGATGAGCAATTTACACTATCATATCTTAATAATATGGAAAATCATAAAACACAAAAGTTTAATATAATATATTAAATATAATGTGTACCAAGTTTCAAAATCATAAAGAAAGTTTTGGTTCTTCAAAAGTGATCTGACATTGGCATGTCAGAATCTGGGAAATATGAATCTGGAAGCAGGCACTTGATTTAGAAAATGGAAAGAAGCCTTTCCAGAGGTCATAAAATTATTTCAAGAACATTAAAATCTTTATTAGTCTTTTGAAAACAAATTTCATGTTTTGACTTAGACTTGAAAATCGAGTTTTGGCAAGTTTTTGGACTTAAGAACTCAGACTAATCCAGAGTGCAGCAAGCAAGGCAGCAGTTCTGTACTATGAAAATTCCTACCAAAACATGACCTAGACATGGATGTAAACCACGAAACTTGGCAAGAATCATATTCAATATTCAAGGAACAACTTTGATGTTTTGAGTTAGATCCAGAAACGAAGGTAAGATAGAGTAGAAAGCACATCAAAAGGCTTGATGCAAACAGAACATACTGGACAGATTAGACATGGCATGAAGATAGGTATCAAAACATGGCATAAACTTGGAATAAACCCATGAAACTTGGGGAACTCGTTTATATATGTGTTATTACAATTATCATGCCTCTATTTTTATGAACAAACAAGAGCAAAAATGAGAATATTCATGAAAGAAGAGCAAGGGGGCAGATTATGCACAAGCTGGGTGAGGGAGCCATATCTTGCATGGATTTAAGATTTGAGCCATGAAATCAACACCAAAATAAACTTAAAACATATATGTACATATTAGGACAGAGATTTGAACATTTAGCATACATTAAACATGTTTATTTACAAAGTTAAAACCTAGATTACATATGTAGCAAGGGAGACCTAGTCATTAGTTGACTAGGTTCCCACAAATTCATATTAAACTTACATGTTTTAAATCTATGATTTACAATAAGTAAACTTACCTAGATTAGGGGGTGGTGGTGTGCTTCCTTTGCTTCCCAAGGGAAGGCTTCTTTTTGTTTGATTGAAGTTGAAGTTGTTGTTGTTGTTGTTGTTGTGGTTGTTGTTGCTTGAGTTTGTAGGTTGATTTGAGTGAGTTTCTTGAAGTGTTTTGAGTGGGTTGTTTGAGGTGTAGGAGTGGTGGAGTGGTGGTTTAGTGATGATTGAGTGGTGGTGTAGTGGTGGTGGAGTGGTGGTTTGATGGTGGAAATGTGGTGGTGGAGTGGTGGTTTGATGGTGGAGATGTGGTGGAGCTATGAAGGTAGCAAGAACAATGGAGAGAGAAAATTAAAAGATGGGAATATGTGGTGAATGAGTTGTAAATGTAATGAGGTGAATGAGAGAAGTGAGGCTTTTGTATAGGTAAGATGAGGACCTTTTTGGGAATTAAATAACAAACCCTCCATAGAAGGTAAGGTCCTATATAGGAATTTTAGGATTAATTGAGAGTGTTTGGGAAAAAGAGGAAACATCTTTCCATGTGTCCATACTTGATTGGCTACCCAAAGTCAACATTGTCCAATCCATTTTGATGGAATGGATGGAAAATAATGGTGTTTGGCGTGTGTGGCTGGCCATAGACACTTTTCTTCCGGCTCCGGCTTTTCGCTCCGCAACTGCTCCGTCTTGCGCGCTTTGGTGTCCCGGTTGTCCGCGGGCCCAACATGAGAGTTGCTGGGAATATTTTTCTGCTCATGCCGGTATATCTGAAATATTTTAATAAGCAAGGAATAACATAAATTAATTTTAAATGCAAAGAATGGTCGGTAAAAGGCTTTGTAGGGTGCAGGACCTGCTCCGAGGTCCGCGCGCGCTGTTTTTTTAGAATGTGCCTATTTACTCGGTTTTGAGTCCTGATCACAAATTCAGACTCGGTTTTCCCATCTGATGCACCGATAAGGCGTACGGTAGTCCCGAACGGCCAAATCTGGGGTTTTAGGTCAATTATCGCGCTTAGACCGAATCAAAGGTTGGTTTTAGGGGTGCGAGATCGGGGTGTCTACAGCTGTCTGCCTTTTCAGCGAGGTTTTGTTTGTCACTCCTCTGGGCACTGCGGATGCGCAGTTGGCTGAAATCGTGTTGCAGGCGAAAGGACAGCGATTTAGCATAGTTCCGCTCATTGTAGGAGAGACCTTGCATGGTTTGGACGAATTGCACCGTACGGGCGAGATGCGACGGGGAAGCCCCTTGCTTTTGACCATATGACTTCAGGAGCATTTCAGGCTTTATGCGTCAGATGGCGACCTTTCTCCTTTTGCTGTTCATAGGCGACGGTTGCTGATTAGAGATCTGACTGAAGACGGTTGGAGGAGATTTTTTGCTTCTCGTCTTACAGCAGACGTTGAGTGGTGCCCTTGGGGTCTTCGCCCTTTTGTGGAGTGGACCTCTGGTTTTCAGCATGTGGTTTTACCCGGGTTGAGAGATTCTTCGTTTTACCAACCAGAACGGGTTTTGAGGCAATTTGGACGTCAATAGATAATTCCTTTCCCGAGTAACGGGAGGCTTCGTCCAGTTTCTTATATGGGTCCGTACTTTTCGAATGAGCTTCAGTCAGCTTGGGGAGATGATCGTAACCGTCGGGCTTCCGCTCCATTGCACCGGGGTAGTATTTTCCTTCCCGAGAGTTACTTGGATCATTTGCTTGGTACCGTCTACCGCGGCATTACTTGGGTAGATGCTCTTCGGGCTGAGTTGCTAGGAAAGGACTTTGAGCCCAGCAGTGCTTTGAGGTACAAGGAAGCTGCGACTGATGTGAACAACATTCTGACCGACCCTTTCGGTACCCCTTTGGATGACTTTTATGCTCGGAGCCGCTCTGCTGCGCAGAAGATATCAGTCCGTATCAGTGTCCCTAGGCCTCCCAAGAAGATTAGGATTGATGGTCGTTCGGGTGGTCCTTCAAAGCCCAGGAGAAAATTAGATTTTTCCTAGTACCCCACGAGATCGCGATTAGAATAGACCGCTTGTTTTAAGATTAATTTTTTAATGTCTTTTAATAGCTCAACAATTTCATTGTAATGATAAAAGTGATTCAAGAAATGAATAAAAATTGCATCTCGTTAATTCGAAATGGTTTGGGTATTTTGTTTATGTTTTAGACCGCACCCGAAGGTTGCCTACGTTCCTCCAGTATAGAGGCTCAGGTCTCCGTAGTTCAAACAAACGAAGACCATTTTTTTTTATGTGCACCCTGTTTTTTTCCTAGACCACCCTTTCGGGTTTTCAATCTAGCGGGCTTCTTTTTTGCACGTGCTCTAATTTTTGCCTAGGCCGCCCTTGCGGGTTTTCAACCTAGAGAGTTTTTTTTTTTTTTTTTTTTTTTTTATGGTCTTCGTTTATTAGACGTAAAATCTCTTCAATTTGTCGATGTTGACTTCCTTTGGCAGCTGATCTCCGTCTAAGTCCACGAGTCAGACTGCACCGCCGCTTAGTATCTTATTGACTACGTACGGACCGATCCATCGGGGTCCCCATTTTCCAAGGGGGTTCATGGCATTAGGAGGGTGTTGTCTCAAAACCAAATCTCCCACACTGATGTTTCGGGGCTTCACCTTTTTGTTGAAAGCCCTAGCCATTCTTTGTTGATAGGCCCTCGTACGTTCGATTGCTCTTAGCCTCTTCTCGTCGAGTAAGGCTAGTGTAGATACCCTGATCTCGCACCCCTAAAAACCCACCTTGAATCGGTCTAAACCCGAAAATTGGCCTAAAACCCTCGATATGGCTGTGCAGGACTGCCGTGAGCCTTATCGGTGCATCGAATGGATAAACGGACATCAAATTCCTGATCAGAGCGAAAAAACGAGCAAACAGGCAAAAATTTTGTTTTTCGAGGTGCGAGACCGGAAACGGGGCCCGCGACCCCCTGAACTGCTCGCTGTTATCCATTCTATGCATTAAAAATATATTATTACATTTCCTTGCTAATTGACATATTTTAGATATACCGGCGTGACCACAAAATTATTCCAAGCAACTTTCATGTTGGGCCCGCGGACAACCGGGACACCGGAGGCGCGCACAACGGAGCAGTTACGGAGCGAAAAGCCGGAGCCGGAAAGATGGTTATCCAAATTGGAAAATATCTCAAAATATCTTATCAATTGGTCAAGAAGAGGAAAAAATATATTATTACCTTTCCTTGCTCATAAAAATATTTCAGATATACCTGCCTGACCAGAAAAATATTCCGAGCAACTTTCATGTTGGACTCGCGGACAACCGGGACACCGGAGACGCGCACAACGGAGCAGTTGCGGAGCGGAAAACCGGAACAGAGATAAGGAAGATGACTTTAAGCCTTAGTCAAGAAGGATAGATGATGAATCCACCAATTTACAACCTCCCCCCTCCAAGTTACAACCAATTTACCACCTCCCTCCTCCTATATACACCACTCTCATCCATTTCAAAAATGAGAGACACAAAAACAAAAAGAAAAAAAAAACCCTACCATCCTCCACTCTCATTCTCTCTCAACAAGAACACCACCACCACACCATCACCACACCACCACTCATACACCACCCCTACACCACCCATAAATCACCAAACAAACCACAAAAAACACATCAAAGCCAAAACTTTGATCAAGCACAAAGCAAAAAGAAAAGAAAAAGTCTTCCCTTGGTTGACAAAGGGAGCACCCATAATCTCAAAAGCTAGGTAAAACTCTATGTAAACCTTGGCTCTTTAGATATGTAAGCAATATTGGGAGTGGTTTGGAACCTAGTCAAATAATGACTAGGTTTCCTTCATCTTCCATGTTATTTTTAGCTTTGTAAAGCTTTGTTTATGTATATAAATGATGATCATGTGATGCTAATACTCAGTTTATTATGTTTATATATGTTCATAATATTCATATGCTTTAATTTGTGTATGAAAATCTTCATGTTTCTCTCAAAGGGCGTAAATCTGCCCTCTTTGGCTTTCCTTCATGATCATGCATGTGAAAATCATTATTTGTTGAGAAATAGCTTTTGGATAATGTTGTTAACATGTTAAATATCAAAGTCCTTGAGTTTCATGCTCAAATCATGTCAAGAACATTTATGTAAATTCAGCCCAGCACAGGAAAAGATATCATAGCAGGTTTTGATGAGCAATTTACACTATCATATCTTAATAATATGGAAAATCATAAAACACAAAAGTTTAATATAATATATTAAATATAATGTGTACCAAGTTTCAAAATCATAAAGAAAGTTTTGGTTCTTCAAAAGTGATCTGACATTGGCATGTCAGAATCTGGGAAATATGAATCTGGAAGCAGGCACTTGATTTAGAAAATGGAAAGAAGCCTTTCCAGAGGTCATAAAATTATTTCAAGAACATTAAAATCTTTATTAGTCTTTTGAAAACAAATTTCATGTTTTGACTTAGACTTGAAAATCGAGTTTTGGCAAGTTTTTGGACTTAAGAACTCAGACTAATCCAGAGTGCAGCAAGCAAGGCAGCAGTTCTGTACTATGAAAATTCCTACCAAAACATGACCTAGACATGGATGTAAACCACGAAACTTGGCAAGAATCATATTCAATATTCAAGGAACAACTTTGATGTTTTGAGTTAGATCCAGAAACGAAGGTAAGATAGAGTAGAAAGCACATCAAAAGGCTTGATGCAAACAGAACATACTGGACAGATTAGACATGACATGAAGATAGGTATCAAAACATGGCATAAACTTGGAATAAACCCATGAAACTTGGGGAACTCGTTTATATATGTGTTATTACAATTATCATGCCTCTATTTTTATGAACAAACAAGAGCAAAAATGAGAATATTCATGAAAGAAGAGCAAGGGGGCAGATTATGCACAAGCTGGGTGAGGGAGCCATATCTTGCATGGATTTAAGATTTGAGCCATGAAATCAACACCAAAATAAACTTAAAACATATATGTACATATTAGGACAGAGATTTGAACATTTAGCATACATTAAACATGTTTATTTACAAAGTTAAAACCTAGATTACATATGTAGCAAGGGAGACCTAGTCATTAGTTGACTAGGTTCCCACAAATTCATATTAAACTTACATGTTTTAAATCTATGATTTACAATAAGTAAACTTACCTAGATTAGGGGTGGTGGTGTGCTTCCTTTGCTTCCCAAGGGAAGGCTTCTTTTTGTTTGATTGAAGTTGAAGTTGTTGTTGTTGTTGTTGTTGTGGTTGTTGTTGCTTGAGTTTGTAGGTTGATTTGAGTGAGTTTCTTGAAGTGTTTTGAGTGGGTTGTTTGAGGTGTAGGAGTGGTGGAGTGGTGGTTTAGTGATGATTGAGTGGTGGTGTAGTGGTGGTGGAGTGGTGGTTTGATGGTGGAAATGTGGTGGTGGAGTGGTGGTTTGATGGTGGAGATGTGGTGGAGCTATGAAGGTAGCAAGAACAATGGAGAGAGAAAATTAAAAGATGGGAATATGTGGTGAATGAGTTGTAAATGTAATGAGGTGAATGAGAGAAGTGAGGCTTTTGTATAGGTAAGATGAGGACCTTTTTGGGAATTAAATAACAAACCCTCCATAGAAGGTAAGGTCCTATATAGGAATTTTAGGATTAATTGAGAGTGTTTGGGAAAAAGAGGAAACATCTTTCCATGTGTCCATACTTGATTGGCTACCCAAAGTCAACATTGTCCAATCCATTTTGATGGAATGGATGGAAAATAATGGTGTTTGGCGTGTGTGGCTGGCCATAGACACTTTTCTTCCGGCTCCGGCTTTTCGCTCCGCAACTGCTCCGTCTTGCGCGCTTTGGTGTCCCGGTTGTCCGCGGGCCCAACATGAGAGTTGCTGGGAATATTTTTCTGCTCATGCCGGTATATCTGAAATATTTTAATAAGCAAGGAATAACATAAATTAATTTTAAATGCAAAGAATGGTCGGTAAAAGGCTTTGTAGGGTGCAGGACCTGCTCCGAGGTCCGCGCGCGCTGTTTTTTTAGAATGTGCCTATTTACTCGGTTTTGAGTCCTGATCACAAATTCAGACTCGGTTTTCCCATCTGATGCACCGATAAGGCGTACGGTAGTCCCGAACGGCCAAATCTGGGGTTTTAGGTCAATTATCGCGCTTAGACCGAATCAAAGGTTGGTTTTAGGGGTGCGAGATCGGGGTGTCTACAGCTGTCTGCCTTTTCAGCGAGGTTTTGTTTGTCACTCCTCTGGGCACTGCGGATGCGCAGTTGGCTGAAATCGTGTTGCAGGCGAAAGGACAGCGATTTAGCATAGTTCCGCTCATTGTAGGAGAGACCTTGCATGGTTTGGACGAATTGCACCGTACGGGCGAGATGCGACGGGGAAGCCCCTTGCTTTTGACCATATGACTTCAGGAGCATTTCAGGCTTTATGCGTCAGATGGCGACCTTTCTCCTTTTGCTGTTCATAGGCGACGGTTGCTGATTAGAGATCTGACTGAAGACGGTTGGAGGAGATTTTTTGCTTCTCGTCTTACAGCAGACGTTGAGTGGTGCCCTTGGGGTCTTCGCCCTTTTGTGGAGTGGACCTCTGGTTTTCAGCATGTGGTTTTACCCGGGTTGAGAGATTCTTCGTTTTACCAACCAGAACGGGTTTTGAGGCAATTTGGACGTCAATAGATAATTCCTTTCCCGAGTAACGGGAGGCTTCGTCCAGTTTCTTATATGGGTCCGTACTTTTCGAATGAGCTTCAGTCAGCTTGGGGAGATGATCGTAACCGTCGGGCTTCCGCTCCATTGCACCGGGGTAGTATTTTCCTTCCCGAGAGTTACTTGGATCATTTGCTTGGTACCGTCTACCGCGGCATTACTTGGGTAGATGCTCTTCGGGCTGAGTTGCTAGGAAAGGACTTTGAGCCCAGCAGTGCTTTGAGGTACAAGGAAGCTGCGACTGATGTGAACAACATTCTGACCGACCCTTTCGGTACCCCTTTGGATGACTTTTATGCTCGGAGCCGCTCTGCTGCGCAGAAGATATCAGTCCGTATCAGTGTCCCTAGGCCTCCCAAGAAGATTAGGATTGATGGTCGTTCGGGTGGTCCTTCAAAGCCCAGGAGAAAATTAGATTTTTCCTAGTACCCCACGAGATCGCGATTAGAATAGACCGCTTGTTTTAAGATTAATTTTTTAATGTCTTTTAATAGCTCAACAATTTCATTGTAATGATAAAAGTGATTCAAGAAATGAATAAAAATTGCATCTCGTTAATTCGAAATGGTTTGGGTATTTTGTTTATGTTTTAGACCGCACCCGAAGGTTGCCTACGTTCCTCCAGTATAGAGGCTCAGGTCTCCGTAGTTCAAACAAACGAAGACCATTTTTTTTTATGTGCACCCTGTTTTTTTCCTAGACCACCCTTTCGGGTTTTCAATCTAGCGGGCTTCTTTTTGCACGTGCTCTAATTTTTGCCTAGGCCGCCCTTGCGGGTTTTCAACCTAGAGAGTTTTTTTTTTTTTTTTTTTTTTTTATGGTCTTCGTTTATTAGACGTAAAATCTCTTCAATTTGTCGATGTTGACTTCCTTTGGCAGCTGATCTCCGTCTAAGTCCACGAGTCAGACTGCACCGCCGCTTAGTATCTTATTGACTACGTACGGACCGATCCATCGGGGTCCCCATTTTCCAAGGGGGTTCATGGCATTAGGAGGGTGTTGTCTCAAAACCAAATCTCCCACACTGATGTTTCGGGGCTTCACCTTTTTGTTGAAAGCCCTAGCCATTCTTTGTTGATAGGCCCTCGTACGTTCGATTGCTCTTAGCCTCTTCTCGTCGAGTAAGGCTAGTGTAGATACCCTGATCTCGCACCCCTAAAAACCCACCTTGAATCGGTCTAAACCCGAAAATTGGCCTAAAACCCTCGATATGGCTGTGCAGGACTGCCGTGAGCCTTATCGGTGCATCGAATGGATAAACGGACATCAAATTCCTGATCAGAGCGAAAAAACGAGCAAACAGGCAAAAATTTTGTTTTTCGAGGTGCGAGACCGGAAACGGGGCCCGCGACCCCCTGAACTGCTCGCTGTTATCCATTCTATGCATTAAAAATATATTATTACATTTCCTTGCTAATTGACATATTTTAGATATACCGGCGTGACCACAAAATTATTCCAAGCAACTTTCATGTTGGGCCCGCGGACAACCGGGACACCGGAGGCGCGCACAACGGAGCAGTTACGGAGCGAAAAGCCGGAGCCGGAAAGATGGTTATCCAAATTGGAAAATATCTCAAAATATCTTATCAATTGGTCAAGAAGAGGAAAAAATATATTATTACCTTTCCTTGCTCATAAAAATATTTCAGATATACCTGCCTGACCAGAAAAATATTCCGAGCAACTTTCATGTTGGACTCGCGGACAACCGGGACACCGGAGACGCGCACAACGGAGCAGTTGCGGAGCGGAAAACCGGAACAGAGATAAGGAAGATGACTTTAAGCCTTAGTCAAGAAGGATAGATGATGAATCCACCAATTTACAACCTCCCCCCTCCAAGTTACAACCAATTTACCACCTCCCTCCTCCTATATACACCACTCTCATCCATTTCAAAAATGAGAGACACAAAAACAAAAAGAAAAAAAAACCCTACCATCCTCCACTCTCATTCTCTCTCAACAAGAACACCACCACCACACCATCACCACACCACCACTCATACACCACCCCTACACCACCCATAAATCACCAAACAAACCACAAAAAACACATCAAAGCCAAAACTTTGATCAAGCACAAAGCAAAAAGAAAAGAAAAAGTCTTCCCTTGGTTGACAAAGGGAGCACCCATAATCTCAAAAGCTAGGTAAAACTCTATGTAAACCTTGGCTCTTTAGATATGTAAGCAATATTGGGAGTGGTTTGGAACCTAGTCAAATAATGACTAGGTTTCCTTCATCTTCCATGTTATTTTTAGCTTTGTAAAGCTTTGTTTATGTATATAAATGATGATCATGTGATGCTAATACTCAGTTTATTATGTTTATATATGTTCATAATATTCATATGCTTTAATTTGTGTATGAAAATCTTCATGTTTCTCTCAAAGGGCGTAAATCTGCCCTCTTTGGCTTTCCTTCATGATCATGCATGTGAAAATCATTATTTGTTGAGAAATAGCTTTTGGATAATGTTGTTAACATGTTAAATATCAAAGTCCTTGAGTTTCATGCTCAAATCATGTCAAGAACATTTATGTAAATTCAGCCCAGCACAGGAAAAGATATCATAGCAGGTTTTGATGAGCAATTTACACTATCATATCTTAATAATATGGAAAATCATAAAACACAAAAGTTTAATATAATATATTAAATATAATGTGTACCAAGTTTCAAAATCATAAAGAAAGTTTTGGTTCTTCAAAAGTGATCTGACATTGGCATGTCAGAATCTGGGAAATATGAATCTGGAAGCAGGCACTTGATTTAGAAAATGGAAAGAAGCCTTTCCAGAGGTCATAAAATTATTTCAAGAACATTAAAATCTTTATTAGTCTTTTGAAAACAAATTTCATGTTTTGACTTAGACTTGAAAATCGAGTTTTGGCAAGTTTTTGGACTTAAGAACTCAGACTAATCCAGAGTGCAGCAAGCAAGGCAGCAGTTCTGTACTATGAAAATTCCTACCAAAACATGACCTAGACATGGATGTAAACCACGAAACTTGGCAAGAATCATATTCAATATTCAAGGAACAACTTTGATGTTTTGAGTTAGATCCAGAAACGAAGGTAAGATAGAGTAGAAAGCACATCAAAAGGCTTGATGCAAACAGAACATACTGGACAGATTAGACATGACATGAAGATAGGTATCAAAACATGGCATAAACTTGGAATAAACCCATGAAACTTGGGGAACTCGTTTATATATGTGTTATTACAATTATCATGCCTCTATTTTTATGAACAAACAAGAGCAAAAATGAGAATATTCATGAAAGAAGAGCAAGGGGGCAGATTATGCACAAGCTGGGTGAGGGAGCCATATCTTGCATGGATTTAAGATTTGAGCCATGAAATCAACACCAAAATAAACTTAAAACATATATGTACATATTAGGACAGAGATTTGAACATTTAGCATACATTAAACATGTTTATTTACAAAGTTAAAACCTAGATTACATATGTAGCAAGGGAGACCTAGTCATTAGTTGACTAGGTTCCCACAAATTCATATTAAACTTACATGTTTTAAATCTATGATTTACAATAAGTAAACTTACCTAGATTAGGGGGTGGTGGTGTGCTTCCTTTGCTTCCCAAGGGAAGGCTTCTTTTTGTTTGATTGAAGTTGAAGTTGTTGTTGTTGTTGTTGTTGTGGTTGTTGTTGCTTGAGTTTGTAGGTTGATTTGAGTGAGTTTCTTGAAGTGTTTTGAGTGGGTTGTTTGAGGTGTAGGAGTGGTGGAGTGGTGGTTTAGTGATGATTGAGTGGTGGTGTAGTGGTGGTGGAGTGGTGGTTTGATGGTGGAAATGTGGTGGTGGAGTGGTGGTTTGATGGTGGAGATGTGGTGGAGCTATGAAGGTAGCAAGAACAATGGAGAGAGAAAATTAAAAGATGGGAATATGTGGTGAATGAGTTGTAAATGTAATGAGGTGAATGAGAGAAGTGAGGCTTTTGTATAGGTAAGATGAGGACCTTTTTGGGAATTAAATAACAAACCCTCCATAGAAGGTAAGGTCCTATATAGGAATTTTAGGATTAATTGAGAGTGTTTGGGAAAAAGAGGAAACATCTTTCCATGTGTCCATACTTGATTGGCTACCCAAAGTCAACATTGTCCAATCCATTTTGATGGAATGGATGGAAAATAATGGTGTTTGGCGTGTGTGGCTGGCCATAGACACTTTTCTTCCGGCTCCGGCTTTTCGCTCCGCAACTGCTCCGTCTTGCGCGCTTTGGTGTCCCGGTTGTCCGCGGGCCCAACATGAGAGTTGCTGGGAATATTTTTCTGCTCATGCCGGTATATCTGAAATATTTTAATAAGCAAGGAATAACATAAATTAATTTTAAATGCAAAGAATGGTCGGTAAAAGGCTTTGTAGGGTGCAGGACCTGCTCTGAGGTCCGCGCGCGCTGTTTTTTTAGAATGTGCCTATTTACTCGGTTTTGAGTCCTGATCACAAATTCAGACTCGGTTTTCCCATCTGATGCACCGATAAGGCGTACGGTAGTCCCGAACGGCCAAATCTGGGGTTTTAGGTCAATTATCGCGCTTAGACCGAATCAAAGGTTGGTTTTAGGGGTGCGAGATCGGGGTGTCTACAGCTGTCTGCCTTTTCAGCGAGGTTTTGTTTGTCACTCCTCTGGGCACTGCGGATGCGCAGTTGGCTGAAATCGTGTTGCAGGCGAAAGGACAGCGATTTAGCATAGTTCCGCTCATTGTAGGAGAGACCTTGCATGGTTTGGACGAATTGCACCGTACGGGCGAGATGCGACGGGAAGCCCCTTGCTTTTGACCATATGACTTCAGGAGCATTTCAGGCTTTATGCGTCAGATGGCGACCTTTCTCCTTTTGCTGTTCATAGGCGACGGTTGCTGATTAGAGATCTGACTGAAGACGGTTGGAGGAGATTTTTTGCTTCTCGTCTTACAGCAGACGTTGAGTGGTGCCCTTGGGGTCTTCGCCCTTTTGTGGAGTGGACCTCTGGTTTTCAGCATGTGGTTTTACCCGGGTTGAGAGATTCTTCGTTTTACCAACCAGAACGGGTTTTGAGGCAATTTGGCCGTCAATAGATAATTCCTTTCCCGAGTAACGGGAGGCTTCGTCCAGTTTCTTATATGGGTCCGTACTTTTCGAATGAGCTTCAGTCAGCTTGGGGAGATGATCGTAACCGTCGGGCTTCCGCTCCATTGCACCGGGGTAGTATTTTCCTTCCCGAGAGTTACTTGGATCATTTGCTTGGTACCGTCTACCGCGGCATTACTTGGGTAGATGCTCTTCGGGCTGAGTTGCTAGGAAAGGACTTTGAGCCCAGCAGTGCTTTGAGGTACAAGGAAGCTGCGACTGATGTGAACAACATTCTGACCGACCCTTTCGGTACCCCTTTGGATGACTTTTATGCTCGGAGCCGCTCTGCTGCGCAGAAGATATCAGTCCGTATCAGTGTCCCTAGGCCTCCCAAGAAGATTAGGATTGATGGTCGTTCGGGTGGTCCTTCAAAGCCCAGGAGAAAATTAGATTTTTCCTAGTACCCCACGAGATCGCGATTAGAATAGACCGCTTGTTTTAAGATTAATTTTTTAATGTCTTTTAATAGCTCAACAATTTCATTGTAATGATAAAAGTGATTCAAGAAATGAATAAAAATTGCATCTCGTTAATTCGAAATGGTTTGGGTATTTTGTTTATGTTTTAGACCGCACCCGAAGGTTGCCTACGTTCCTCCAGTATAGAGGCTCAGGTCTCCGTAGTTCAAACAAACGAAGACCATTTTTTTTTATGTGCACCCTGTTTTTTTCCTAGACCACCCTTTCGGGTTTTCAATCTAGCGGGCTTCTTTTTTGCACGTGCTCTAATTTTTGCCTAGGCCGCCCTTGCGGGTTTTCAACCTAGAGAGTTTTTTTTTTTTTTTTTTTTTTTTTTTTTTTTATGGTCTTCGTTTATTAGACGTAAAATCTCTTCAATTTGTCGATGTTGACTTCCTTTGGCAGCTGATCTCCGTCTAAGTCCACGAGTCAGACTGCACCGCCGCTTAGTATCTTATTGACTACGTACGGACCGATCCATCGGGGTCCCCATTTTCCAAGGGGGTTCATGGCATTAGGAGGGTGTTGTCTCAAAACCAAATCTCCCACACTGATGTTTCGGGGCTTCACCTTTTTGTTGAAAGCCCTAGCCATTCTTTGTTGATAGGCCCTCGTACGTTCGATTGCTCTTAGCCTCTTCTCGTCGAGTAAGGCTAGTGTAGATACCCTGATCTCGCACCCCTAAAAACCCACCTTGAATCGGTCTAAACCCGAAAATTGGCCTAAAACCCTCGATATGGCTGTGCAGGACTGCCGTGAGCCTTATCGGTGCATCGAATGGATAAACGGACATCAAATTCCTGATCAGAGCGAAAAAACGAGCAAACAGGCAAAAATTTTGTTTTTCGAGGTGCGAGACCGGAAACGGGGCCCGCGACCCCCTGAACTGCTCGCTGTTATCCATTCTATGCATTAAAAATATATTATTACATTTCCTTGCTAATTGACATATTTTAGATATACCGGCGTGACCACAAAATTATTCCAAGCAACTTTCATGTTGGGCCCGCGGACAACCGGGACACCGGAGGCGCGCACAACGGAGCAGTTACGGAGCGAAAAGCCGGAGCCGGAAAGATGGTTATCCAAATTGGAAAATATCTCAAAATATCTTATCAATTGGTCAAGAAGAGGAAAAAATATATTATTACCTTTCCTTGCTCATAAAAATATTTCAGATATACCTGCCTGACCAGAAAAATATTCCGAGCAACTTTCATGTTGGACTCGCGGACAACCGGGACACCGGAGACGCGCACAACGGAGCAGTTGCGGAGCGGAAAACCGGAACAGAGATAAGGAAGATGACTTTAAGCCTTAGTCAAGAAGGATAGATGATGAATCCACCAATTTACAACCTCCCCCCTCCAAGTTACAACCAATTTACCACCTCCCTCCTCCTATATACACCACTCTCATCCATTTCAAAAATGAGAGACACAAAAACAAAAAGAAAAAAAACCCTACCATCCTCCACTCTCATTCTCTCTCAACAAGAACACCACCACCACACCATCACCACACCACCACTCATACACCACCCCTACACCACCCATAAATCACCAAACAAACCACAAAAAACACATCAAAGCCAAAACTTTGATCAAGCACAAAGCAAAAAGAAAAGAAAAAGTCTTCCCTTGGTTGACAAAGGGAGCACCCATAATCTCAAAAGCTAGGTAAAACTCTATGTAAACCTTGGCTCTTTAGATATGTAAGCAATATTGGGAGTGGTTTGGAACCTAGTCAAATAATGACTAGGTTTCCTTCATCTTCCATGTTATTTTTAGCTTTGTAAAGCTTTGTTTATGTATATAAATGATGATCATGTGATGCTAATACTCAGTTTATTATGTTTATATATGTTCATAATATTCATATGCTTTAATTTGTGTATGAAAATCTTCATGTTTCTCTCAAAGGGCGTAAATCTGCCCTCTTTGGCTTTCCTTCATGATCATGCATGTGAAAATCATTATTTGTTGAGAAATAGCTTTTGGATAATGTTGTTAACATGTTAAATATCAAAGTCCTTGAGTTTCATGCCTTGGTTTGAAGATATAGTAGTGTTTTGAGGTCTATAATCATGCCTCATATAATCAGTTTTTACTTTCTGTATAGAGTCTTGATTTTTATGAGCTTGTAAATCCATCTTAGAATGGTTTTATGGTTTAGGTCAAAGAACAAAAGTTGTTCATAACATATTTAAATATATTATACTAAAGTTTTATGTTCATATTACATGCCTAGATCATATTTTCATGCATAAATTTGGGTCTCAGTGATTCTGAGTTGTTTATTCACTGTGGTACCTTGCTGTGTTCTTGGGCTTCAAACTTGATGAAAAATAATTTTATGGACAAAGATCAAAACATGTATTTTGTTCTAAACGAACTCAGGATGATTATAATATTTTTTATATATTTTTTGTATCAATGTAAGTGCTCCTTTCAAACATATGTTTCAAACTCAAAAATTCAGATTCTGCACTTCCAGTTTTTGACATTGGAATGTCAGAAACCTTTTGAACCACTAAAACTCATCCTATGAACTCCATATTTTGGTATATTCATGTTTTATGCGTGGTCTTAAACTTTTGTTCTTTGGGTTTTGTCATATTCCCAAGATAAGATGGTGAAAGTTGGTGATAAACATGCTAAGGTTTCTGTTTGCCTTTTCTGGGCTGAATTTTGTGATCAACTTTATTGCATGTGTTTGGGGCCGAAACTTGGTCCAAAAAGTCTACAAAAACTCCCTTGTGATACCTAGTATTCAGGTATTAACCCCCAATTTTTAGTTTTGGAATCGGATTGATTTTAGGACAGGTACGACGGCTCGGGGACGGAAAGTGTCACCGAAATCAACAAAAGCACCGTCGAGGATATTTATTATTATTTGTGGGATTTGTCTCCCCTATTTTTTGTATATGTGTAATTGTGTAATCTCCCCTTTCATGGATGTATTATTGCTTGATATGATCAAAACCATTCTTGAAAACCAATCGGGGAATCCACTCAAACCGAGTTCCCGGTTGTGAATAAAAATGAAACTTCCTAGAATAGGAAGACCTCCATATATATTTCATCACCATTTTTTGGTAGGGCATAAAATCCAAATTAAAAGGCATAAAATTGAATATAAGTGGCACGCATATAGAGACCATCACGGGCGAGAAGAGTGCCTAACCCCTTCTCTTCTCGTAACTTAGCCCCCGAACCCATTTTCTCAAAAAAGGTTTTTTCTTCATTTTTCCTAAAATCAAAATGAGGTGGCGACTCTTGAAATCAAATCACAGCATCAAGAGGAAACCATTGTGTGAGAACTAAGCGCATTTCCGAAAGCGCATCACCACGAGACGGGCGCGAACCGCTTTCACGGGCGGTCATTTCGCGGTGATCCGATCATCTCGGGCGCGGGCTCTCACAGTGGCGACTCTGCTGGGGACGTTTTAAAGTGGGCTAGACTCTAAATCTTTGTGTGTGCCGTGCTTTATGTGCCTTACTTGGGGTGTATATATCTGTGCCCTAACCTCTGTTTTGCAGGGGCGTTTTTTCGCTTATCTTATTTGTATATATATATATGCATTGCGTGGTGAGTGATTCCCCAAAAAAGGGGTAAAACAAGTAAAAAAGGAAAAAAATGATTTTCTTGTTTTCTTTACGTGCTTTCAAAATTATTTTTCGAACTCATAGATACCTCACACACATTCACGTTTTTTGAAAAGCGTCTTAGAATCTCAAACCCGAGACGGTAAACCTGAGGCATAAGAGAGCTCACTTGACTTCCCCATAGGGTCAACGGTATACTGTTTCCCCCTTAGCAGCGCCTACGGTCGCTGTGATGGGTGTAAGCCAAGCTTCAAAAGCCGAAATGCGATGTCCATATTCTTTCGAAAATAACACGTCACAGACTTCATGTCGGTTTTTGTCTAAACAATTTTACTTCAATCCTATGAATTCCCAAAAGGTTATAATCGACCTCAATTGTGAATATCATGTTGAAATTCTTGGATTGACTTGAAATTGTCAAGACCCTCACATAGACCGTAACCGAATGGTGGATCCCAGAAAGAGTATAGGCCCTTCGCTAGGGGCTCGGACGGCCAATAGTACAGTACAGGTGAAAAACGTTGGTCCTATACTTTGGAGATGGTATCCACTATTCCAAGATTCATGCAAAAACATGTCAAAATAAAGCAAGTGCTTATCCGGCATTCTAGGATTGATTTTGATTTTTGAACTCCTTTTGAATCAAACTCGGAAAATCTCGATCCTTTTCACTCTCTAATCAGCCCTAAACACCATCACTTTCAGATACTCTAAGGCTGGCATCTACTTGGAAAGGGGGAGCTAGAAACAGTAAGGGGAGGTTGATCCGAGTTGCCGAGACAGTGGCTGTAACCGAAGAAGCTATTGCAATGGCCCAGGAAGGAAATGAGGAAGCCTATGTGCCGCCACCAGGTCTTCAAGCATGGTTGGAGCAGAATGTGTTGGGTCAGATGAGGATTCAGCAAGATGAGCTACTGGCTACACTTGTGCAGATGCAGAATCGGAATAGTAATGGGGCTCCCAATGGCAACCCCAACAGAAATCCCAATGGCGATCCGAACGTTAATCAGACCAGAAATGGGGTTCCCAATCCTAATCCCAATGGCAATACAGGTCCCAATGGAAGTGGCATCCCTACCATCAACTTGAATCCTATTGGTATCAACACCATCGGCCAGAGTCATCACCAGAACATCCCTCCTCAGGGTAATGTGGCTCATCCAGACTTCAGTGGCACTCACCAGCACTTCATCCCGAATCCAGCAAATTTTGCTGTGCATCCGTCTCAGTATCCGCCTGATCATAATGCCTTTGCTCAGTATATGCAGACTCTGTATCCGAATCAGCAGCCCAACGCTTATGGTGCGTTTTCTAGCGGTGCCTCTCAGATTAATCAAGGAACTTCCCAGGGGCAAGATCCTAACCTAGTCCGCCAAATGGAAGCATTCTACAAGGGTGTCCCATATGTACCCCTTACTAAAGCTGAGATTGAAATGAACGAAATGAAAGAAATGTTGAGAAAGGTCATGAATAAAGGGGAGTTTTCTGCAGATTCCTTGAAATTATCTCCATTTGCTGTTCTGCCTCCTAAATTCAAAATGCCCGATGTGGAGAAATTTGACGGTACAGGTTGCCCAATGGCCCACCTGAAATCTTACGCTCATGCAATGCAGTCTCGTGGGGCTAATGTTGGTGCGATGGCCTCCAACTTCCATCTGACTTTGGTAGCAGCCGCTAAGCAGTGGTTTATGACTGTGGATGCCAATCTGGTTGATAATTGGGGAAGCTCATGGATGAATTCCAAAAGCGATACAAAGATAACTCCAACTGGGAGAAGAGCCGTCGTGACCTCGATTCGTGTGCTCAGCGTGAGAAGGAATCCTTTTCTGAATTTGCAAGTAGGTGGAGGAAGAAAGTTGCTCAAACTCTGGAGAGGCCTGACAGTGCCGAGCAAACTCGTATTTTCCTTAAGAATCTTCAGCCGGTGTATGCAGATAAGATGAAATATCTCCCGTTTCCAGATTTTGCTTCTATTCTTGATGTGGGTTCTCGTATTGACGAAGATGTCCGAACTGGGGTGATCAAGCTAGATTCTTCTCCTAGCTCCTACAGATTCCGATCCGCTGCTAAAGCCCCGGCACCAGCTGTGAACAATGTTGCCATGACCCCTGCTCCTTTTTGGAACAGCAATGTGGGACCAAGCCGGAGCAGCTACAATAGGGCACCTCCGTGTTATAATCAAGACGGGTCTGTGAACTCTGTCACCGATTAGCGAAGGAATGGTGGAAATCGGAGAGATCGCCATTTTGATAAATTCAGCGCTCCATTGTCTACTATCTTTCAAGGATTGGTCGCCCAAGGAGTACTAAAGCCGATAGAAGGATACCGCCCGCCTAATCCGCCTCCTAAGATTGGGATGCAAGTAAATATTGTGCATACCACGTATCACCTGGTCATGCGACAAATGAATGTTGGAGTTTGAGACACACTCTGCAAGACATGATAGACGATGGACTCATTCAGAAGCCGCCCCAACCAAATGTGGTGACTAATCCCTTGCCAGGGATCCATGTGATCGGGTTTGAAGGAAACTACTCAAGGACTAGTTTCATCATTCCGAAGAAAGCTTTGAATTACACTGTAACTCCTGTTATCTCCGAAGATTTTGAATGCCATATGATCTCTTGGGATTCGATTTTGTCTAGTGCTAAAGCTGTTAAGGAGCAAAAGGCCCCTGTTAAAAAGGCCACTTGGGTTGGCGGAAATGTGAATCACCTCACTCCCTCGGGAAGAGCCTATCAGCCTCCAAATCCCGAGGCAAGTGAATTGGGAAATGATAAAGAAGAAGTCCCCGCTCAGAAAGAGAAGGTCGCCAAGAACCCGGTCTTGACCCAGTTAAAGAAAACCCAGGCTAATATATCCATTTGGGGTTTTCTCTCGTCTTCACAGGAGCACCGAGACATGTTGGTTAAAGCTCTTGCTCAAGCTGTCATCCCGATCGAGACTTCTCCCAATGACCTTGTCCACATGATCGGCAACATTCATTTTGGGAATATCATCACTTTTACCGATCTCGATGCACCAAAAATTGGTCTTAATCATGTCGAGGCTCTGTACATCACAGTTGGGGTCGGAGGTGAGCACTTAGCTCGTGTTTTGATCGATAATGGCTCCTTAGTAAATGTATGCCCCGTGCATGTTCTCGCAGATTTGGGAATCAAGATAACTGATTTGGCCCCATCTTCTCAAGTGGTTCGTGCTTACGATAGCACCAGTCGTTGTGTTCTGGGTGTTGTCCTTCTCACTCTCACCATTGGCCCTCTTGTCATGCCGATTGAATTTCAAGTGATTGATATCAAGTCCTCATTCAGTCTACTCTTGGGACGCCCTTGGATCCATAGAGTAAGAGGGGTAGCTTCCTCCTACCATCAGTGCATCAAGTTCATCCACGACAATCATGTAGTGGTAGTTCATGCCCAAGATGATACGCAAGTTCATGACCTCCCGATTTTGGGAATTGAGCACAAAGATACTGGCATCTTCTTGAGTGGTTTTGAAGTGATCCCACAAGCTCGGATCCATGCTATTGAATATGTCAAGGAGACCGATCTAATTGGTAGAAAGCGGACCAGGTATGGAGACGCAATGGCCTTGAATATGGTCAAGAAGATGAAGTTCCTGCCTATGATGGGGCTTGTAAAAGAGCAACAAGGGTGTATTGAACCTATCAAGGATGATGTTCCATTTTTCTTCCTTCCTTTTGGGCTTGGCTACAAACCGAATCCTGCCGAAATCGCCGAAGCTGTACGTCAGAAAAGGGAGAGACAGACTGCTATCAAAAGTGGAAGGACCTATAAGCTCCCCCCACTCCGTCCTTATGAAAAGTCCTGGAAGGGATATTTTGTTTGCAAAGTTGAAGATGTCGCGTATGTTATGCCTTTTGAGCCAGTTATTGGCATTAATGAAAAGCCTTATGCTGAATGGGAAGTATTTGAGAATATCAAGATGGTCGATGAAAACTTTGATGTGGGCAGTTCCTATAAGCAACCGGACTCGATTATTCCGTGGAATATTGATGAAGAAGATGATGTCTTCGGGTTGTTTGAAGGAATTGGTCTTGAAGACGGATATGTGGTTATGATCGAAAATGGTAATGGTGAAGCTTATGACCCGGTGAAGCACCTCAAGCCGGCAGTGGCACCACTTAATAACTGGTCCAGAACCACTGGCCCGCTCGCTACTACTGACACTCTGGTGGAGCAGTTTGGTTATGTTCGCCCTGATGGCCCCGCTTTTGAACCCTTTGTGCTATCTAATGTTGTTTCCGAGACTCCCGAAGAGGACCTCACTGTCGAGGACCTCGACGCGGTCGCCGAGCTTGTACTCCCCTCTTTTGTGAATGAAGTTTCCTCTATTTCCGCTTACTCCTCGGTTGCCAATATTTTAAAAAATGATTTAACAAATGAAAATTTAACAACAACTAAAGTTAATCGTGAATCTTTAAAAAACATAAGTCAAGATGAAAAAGACTATTTAATCGAGTTAAACAGGTTAGCAAAACAGCGTGGGGAACAAAAATTAGAAGCCTGTGGGGAAAATCTGTCTACCATCAATCTGGGGCTGAATGAAGAAGTCAAAGAAATGAAGATCGGGAGCTTCATGCAAGGGGCTGACAGGGAACAACTGATCAGTTTACTCAAAGAATTTGTTGATGTGTTTGCCTGGTCGTATGAAGACATGACAGGATTAGATCCGATGATCGTGGAACACCGAATTCCTACCTTTCCTGACACCAAACCAGTCAAGCAGAAACTACGCAGAATCAAGCCGCAGTGGGCCTTTCAGGTTAAAGAGGAGATCGAGAGGCTGCTACAAGTAGGCTTCATCCGAGTTGTGGAGTATCCCCAATGGTTGTCCAATATGGTCACAGTTGAAAAGGCGAACGGCAAAGTCCGGATATGTGTTGATTTCAGAGACCTCAACAAGGCTTGCCCGAAGGATGATTTCCCGTTACCAAATATTGACATTTTGGTGGACTCGGTTGCAATGCACAAAGTGAAGTCGTTCGTTGATGGAATGGCGGGTTATAACCAAATTAAGATGGCAGTAGAAGATCAAGAGAAAACTTCCTTCATCACCCCGTGGGGGACGTTCTGCTATACTGTGATGCCTTTCGGTCTTATAAATGCCAGAACCACTTATCAAAGAGGTGCTACGGCCCTTTTTCATGACATGATCCACAAAGAGCTTGAAATCTACGTGGATGACATGATTGTGCACTCAGTTGAAGAAGGTGCTCAGCATCTGATTGACCTCAGAAAGTTCTTCGAAAGGTTGCGGAAGTACCACATGAAATTGAATCCTGCTAAATGCACATTCGGTACTGTCCGAGGCAAAGTCTTAGGTTTATTGGTAACTGAAAAAGGGATTGAAGTCGACCCCGAAAAAATAAAGGCCATCACAGAAATGCCTCAACCTCGAACTCAAAAAGAGGTGAAAGGTTTCTTGGGAAGGATTCAATACATTAGCAGATTTATACGGCAGTTAACCATGATGTGTGAACCGCTCTTTAAGCTCCTAAAAAAGGACACCGATCGATCATGGGATGAAGAATGCCAGATTGCTTTTGTAATGGTCAAAGAATACTTGACAAGCCCACCGGTCTTGGCGCCACCTCATTCGTACAAACTCTTACGACTGTACCTAACAGTTACTGATACTGCAGTAGGAGCAATGCTTGCACAAGAAAAAGAGGACTCCTGGGGGGAAAGTGCCATCTATTTTGTTAGCAGAAAGCTACAAGGGAGTGAATTGAACTACTCAGTGTTGGAAAAGGCATGTACCGGTTTGGTTTGGGTCTCACAGCGATTAAAAATTTATCTGCAATCCTTACCTGTCCAGATTATATCCCGAATGGATCCAGTGAAGTACATCCTCGAAAGGCCAACCATGTCCAATCGAGTGGCCAAGTGGGATTTTCTCTTAAGCAAGTTTGATATGACTTACGCAACGCCTAAGTCCATTAAAGGAAGGGTGATAGCAGACCAGCTTGCAGATTTGGCTCTTGATCTTGAGCCCGGACCAGAAGCTCAGTTTCTCGATGAAGGGATCTACACTGTTGATTGTTCGGAGAATAAGTGGCAACTCTTCTTTGATGGGGCTGCCAACAAGAGAGGTTTCGGAATTGGAATCTTGCTCATTGATCCAAGTGATGCGCACACGCCCATTGCTATCCGGTTAGACTTCGACTGTTCGAATAACACAGCAGAGTATGAGGCTTGCATCGCCGGCCTGGGAGAAGCATTAAATCGAGGGGTCAAAGAAATTGAAGTGTTCGGGGAATCCGCCTTGATCATCAATCAGGTCGAGGGAAAATGGAAAATCCTGTATCCAAGACTACAGCAGTATCATATTCGACTGGTAGCGCTCACAGAACGCTTCTCAGATATCTCATTCCATTATCTTCCAAGGGACCGAAACAGATTCGCAGATGTATTGGCTACCCTAGCCTCCATCATGGAATTCCCTATAGATGTTATGGTAAAGCCGTTTGTGGTTAGTAAGAGATCAATCCCAGCCTACTGCCTGGATATTGAGCTAGAAAGCGAAGAGAATGAAGAGCCGTGGTATACAGACGTATGGAATGTGCTCAAGAATGGGACCTACCCTCCAGAAAGGGACAAAAGGGCAAGGATTGCAATGCGCAGATGGGCCTCCCAATTTGTGATTTCCGGAGATCAGTTGTACAAAAGGCATCATCACGGACCAAATTTGCTCTGTGTAGATAAGACTGAGGCAAATAGAATCATGGATGAAATCCATGGGGGACTGTGTGGACCCCACATGAATGGGCACATGCTCGCTAAGAAGATAGTGAGGCAAGGGTACTACTGGACCACGATGGAAAAGGATTGTATGATGAAAGTGCGAACCTGTGATCAGTGTCAGCGGTACGCTAGTCTACAACATCTGCCGCCACACGTTCTTTATCAATCAACTGCTCCTTGGCCTTTCTCCACATAGGGGATAGATGTTATTGGTCAGGTCAAACCGAAAGGTTCGGGTGGGCAAGAATACGTGCTCGTAGCTATCGATTACTTCACCAAGTGGGTTGAGGCCGCTGCTTACAAAGTTTTGAATGCCAAGAAGGTAGCCGAGTTCATTCGTACCAACATTTTCTACAGATATGGGGTCCCTTATGAGATGATCTCAGATAATGGAACTCACTTTGAAGGGGAAGTCAACCGATTGCTTGACGAATTCCGGGTGGTCAGACACAAGTCATCCCTCTATCGACCCCAAGCCAATGGAGCGGTAGAAGCGGCGAACAAAACCCTGGAGAACATCATTAGAAAGATGGCTATCACTGGAAAAGATTTGTCCGAGAAGCTGCCTTTAGCCTTGTGGGGATACCGCACATCTGTTCGGACACCGACTGCGGCTACTCCTTATCCACTTGCATATGGCATGGAAGCAGTTCTCCCGATTGAGCTTGAAATCCCCTCTATGAGAGTGCTACTTGAGAATCAAGTGTCTGAAGTTGATTGGTTACAAAGTCGCCATGAAGAGTTAGCATTGCTCGATGAAAAGCGGTTGTTGGCCCTTGAGCACAATCGTGCGTACCAGCGCAGAATTGCCAGAGCATTTAACAAGAAAGTGAAAGACCGCAATATCAAAATGGGAGATCTTGTGCTGCGAGAAAAGCCACCAAGTTATGTCGACCCCCGAGGGAAATGGAAGTCTCCGTGGTTGGGCCCCTACATTGTCAAGAAGATAAAGTCTGGTGGAGCCGTGTTCCTGCAAACTGAATTTGGAGAAGACCTTGTTCAGCCCTGTAACCTCAGCAAATTGAAGAAGTATTATGCGTAGAAGACGCAGAGATTTGTGTTTCCTATCGAGTCTGTAAAAAAAAAAAAAAAAAAAAAAGCAAGCTCAAAAGACAGCCCCACTAGAGGTGAAAACCCGAAAGGGCAGTTCTAGGTAAAAAACAGGAGGCGCGCAAAATTTCATGTAACTGTGTCGAACTACGTTGACCTGAGCCTCTAAAGAGGAACGTAGGCAACCTTCGGGTCTGGTCATTAAAAGTAAAGAAATCTTTTTATTCCCCACGTTGAACTTGCAAACATTACATTCAAAAGGAAAAACAAACACAACAAACTTTGAAATAAAAACACATCATCTTGGCGTGGCAACCAAGGAATAAAGCGAAAATAACTGAAACTTTATTCAGGGACTGAGACGATCGAACACGTTCGGATAAGGACCCGTCGAGCTTTCTCCCATTTGATTCTCAGAGTTCATTGCATCAGGCTGGGTGTTCCTTGAAGTTGAGCCCCGATCATTTCTGCGGCGTCCGGATCGATGACCGCTGCGTGGTTGACTCCCGCCAATCTGATTCTGGAAAACTATCGGCCCTGTTATCTGGGAATAGTAATCCCCAGACAGAATTTCTGGACCTACGAGCTCCAGTACCAAAGCTGCAGTGGTAGCGGTTTCTTCAGAAATTTGAGGGCCCAACCACTCAAGATATTCCAAAGTGGGTTCATAAAATGTGTCCCCTTCACCCCGGCGCCTGCCTCGACCGATGTGTACACCATTCTGATACCAAACCTCTTTGATCAAGTTGCATATGTTGGTACTCACCGGCAAATTATCTGTGATGGGAAGGTCAGAAAAGGGGATCCCTTGGACTTGTCCGAACTGGCGAGCCACCCGTTGGCCTAAGTAGAAAGTGGTGGAGCGAAGCCCAGCCAGCCAGATGAAGGAATGACCCGCACTCGTAATGAGATACCTGCTTAAACCCCAATGCGGAGGCACCCACGTGATGTCTGCCGATGTGATCCGCCAAAAGTGTCCAACCCACTCCTTGACGGTAGTGAAGTTTTGCCTGTATAAACCTCGCCTTGGAAGCATAGAAGGGGTATAGTATGGATTCGACACCGGCCGAATGATCTTGAGATGCTCCTGAAGCCAGATCTGTAATAGAATGGGGCTGCCCGACGTGAAAGCATCACCTCTGGGATAGTAGCCGTCCAGCCCATGTAAAGTCTCAGCCAAGAGGACAGCCATCACGTTGCCGGCACCACGCTTGCAAGAACCAACGATGTCCACCATCCTTAAGTCGATGAAGCCATCGTAAGAAACGAAAAACATCTCTGCAAATAAGCACATAACCAAGGCAAAGTCCCTATGGTCGGAGTACACCGGGTTATGAGGGTCAGCCTCGCCAAAGAGTTCGGGGAAGCAAGTAATGTCAAGGTGGGTCCCATGAAGGAGAACCCTTGAGAAGTCAATATCAAAGCCGAAGGTTTCAATGAGCCACCGATCAGGTGTCCTACGGGAAGTGGGCACCATGGCCTCGCCGTAAATGGTATTGCCTGTAATGGCGCAGAATTCCTCAAAGGTGGGACACAGTTCCTCTTGATTGAAATTGAACAAGTGGGTCCGGGTTGACCAGAAAACAGAAGCACCGCGGATCATCTCCCACTGAATGGGAAGCTTCCTCAGAGTAAAGAGCAACTTGAAATGATAGTTTTCTTCTAGCACCGCTCGTACATTATTTGGGTATGAATTCACCCATCAGTCGAGTCCTACCCGGTATTCTTCGATGTTAACCAGGGTTTGGCCAAGATTAGCCATTTTAGAAGGGAAATGAGCTAAAGGATGCAAAGCAGGAAAGAAGGAGAAGTTGGTTGGTGTGAGAAATAAGAAGAGTTCCCCCTCCCCTTTTATAACCTCCCAAAAACTCAGCCTAAATCATCAGTATTCCAAAAGGGGTTGTCTCCCCGTCCCCCCTAGCCAAAAGCAAGGTTCGAAAAGTCAAAAACCCAGCAGAAGGTGTCAGTCGTCCGTACGGCGGCTCTTAGAAAAGCTGACATTTTCCTTGTCCTCATCCCTAGGCATTGAACCTTGTCCCCTTTATCATGAATATAACCGCAGCCGCCCTCTGAAATCCGGGCTTGATTCAGTGTTGGTCATTAATCGCGAGTCGGTGTCATTTAAAAAAAAAAAAAAAAAAGAGTATCCAGAATTTCAGAATAAAAGAAAGATTGTGTTCGGTCAGAATAATCCAATTTTTATCTGTGTGAATCACATCTGCCACTGCATGCAAAGCTAACTTGCAGATCAACGGACGAAGCCGATCCTGTCATCCCTCCCAATAGCAAAAAAGAATCAGTCGGGGTTAAAACAACACCAGTGGATCACACAAAGCGGTGGTCTCTCACTTAAAAAAGTACAAAAATCTCATCACACAGCAAAAACAAAGGCAGAAGAATCTGGACGGCGCAGAATGCAGTGTATCCTTGATTTTAGTTTGTGTATATAAATGGCTTCAGTTGTTTATTGCCCTCAGTTTTCTCGAAAGATCGGGATTACTTCCCCGAACTACGCAACGTCGTAGGTCCCCCTTTTGAAAAGATATGTTGTTCCAGCTTGGTCTTCTCCGGCGCCCGAGATTACCTCCCCGAACTGCGCAACGTCGTACGTTCTCCCTTCATGATTTCCATCCCTTTGCAAAGAGAGATCAAATCTCAATGCACCCTTTACTCGGATTGTACCTTGCGTCAACCCTTGAGTCGTGTTGGTCTTAAACCTTCTCTTAATTGTTCGAGTCGGTTCTAATCAGAACTACGACTCGACTTGATTCCCACGGCGGGATACGTAGGCAGTTCACAACGTTGGACTCAGTCGCTCTCGCAATTTGTTGGTCAAATACCAACCCCCCAGCAAAGAGACTTCGCTTCTCAATGCAACTCCCCAGCAATGCTATGTTGTTCCACCCTGGTCTTCTCGGGCGCCCGAGATTACCTCCCCCAAACTGTGCAACGTCGTACGTTCCCCAGTTGAAGTTATGTTATTCCACCTCGATCATCTCGGGCGCGGGCTCTCCGTACGTTCCCCAGTTGAAGTTATGTTATTCCACCTTGGTCATCTCGGGGGCCCGAGTTGTACCTCCCCAGAACTACTCCGCGATTTAATTCCCGCAAGGGATACGTAGGCAGCTTACCTTGGTGAGCTCAGTCGCCCATTCTCATAACCATGTCTTAATGCCAACCCTCATCCCCAGCAAAGAGATATCGCATCTCAATGCTACACCCTGCTTTAAATTTTAATAAACCTGAACTACGTTTGGTCTGATTCTCGAGAGAGATACGTAGGTAAACCTGGAAACCGGAACCGACCATTGTCTGTGTTTGATTGATAGTTTGAGTTAGAACTACGGAGGCTTGATTCTCAAAAGAGATACGTAGGAAGTCCTACCTTGGACCCAGCCGTTACACCCTAGACGAGATCGAGTGTCTCTTAGTGAATCGTAGAATCCCCTTTAACCAGGAGATTCAACGAGGGGCTCTGTAGATACCTTGATCTCGCACCGCTAAAAACCCACCTTGAATCGGTCTAAACCCGAAAATTGGCCTAAAACCCTCGATTTGGCTGTGCGGGACTGCCGTGAGCCTTATCGGTGCATCGAATGGATAAACGGACTTCAAATTCATGATCAGAGCGAAAAAAGAGCAAACAGGCAAAAATTTCGTTTTTCGAGGTGCGGGACCGGAAACGGGGCCTGCAACCCCCCGAACTGCTCGCTGTTATCCATTCTGTGCATTAAAAATATATTATTACCTTTCCTTGCTAATTGACATATTTCAGATATACCGGCGTGACCACAAAATTATTACAAGCAACTTTCATGTTGGGCCCGCGGACAACCGGGACACCGGAGGCGCGCACAATGGAGCAGTTACGGAGCGAAAAGCCGGAGCCGGAAAGATGGTTATCCAAATTGGAAAATATCTCAAAATATCTTATCAATTGGTCAAGAAGAGGAAAAAATATATTATTACCTTGCTCATAAAAATATTTCAGATATACCGGCCTGACCAGAAAAATATTCCGAGCAACTTTCATGTTGGACTCGCGGACAACCGGGACACCGGAGACGCGCACAACGGAGAATTTGCGGAGCGGAAAGCCGGAACAGAGATAAGGAAGATGACTTTAAGCCTTAGTCAAGAAGGATAGATGATGAATCCACCAATTTACAACCCCCCCCTCCAAGTTACAACCAATTTACCACCTCCCTCCTCCTATATACACCACTCTCATCCATTTCAAAAAGGAGAGACAAAAACAAAAAGAAAAAAAAACCCTACCATCCTCCACTCTCATTCTCTCTCAACAAGAACACCACCACCACACCATCACCACACCACCACTCATACACCACCCCTACACTACCCATAAATCACCAAACAAACCACAAAAAACACATCAAAGCCAAAACTTTGATCAAACACAAAGCAAAAAGAAAAGAAAAAGTCTTCCCTTGGTTGACAAAGGGAGCACCCATAATCTCAAAAGCTAGGTAAAACTCTATGTAAACCTTGGCTCTTTAGATATGTAAGCAATATTGGGAGTGGTTTGGAACCTAGTCAAATAATGACTAGGTTTCCTTCATCTTCCATGTTTTTTTTAGCTTTGTAAAGCTTTGTTTATGTATATAAATGATGATCATGTGATGCTAATACTCAGTTTATTATGTTTATATATGTTCATAATAGTCATAATATTCATATGCTTTAATTTGTGTATGAAAATATTCATGTTTCTCTCAAAGGGCGTAAATCTGCCCTCTTTGGCTTTCCTTCATGATCATGCATGTGAAAATCATTATTTGTTGAGAAATAGCTCTTGTATAATGTTGTTAACATGTTAAATATCAAAGTCCTTGAGTTTCATGCCTTGGTTTGAAGATATAGTAGTGTTTTGAGGTCTATAATCATGTCTCATATAATCAGTTTTTACTTTCTGTATAGAGTCTTGGTTGTTTATTCACTGTGGTACCTTGCTGTGTTCTTGGGCTTCAAACTTGATGAAAAATAATTTTCTGGACAAAGATAAAAACATGGATTTTTTTCTAAACGAACTCAGGATGATTATCATATTTTTTATACATTTTTTGGATCAATGGAAGTTCTCCTTTCAAACATATGTTTCAAACTCAAAAATTCAGATTCTGCACTTCCAGTTTTTGACATTGAAATGTCAGAAACCTTTTGAACCACTAAAACTCATCATATGAACTCCAAATTTTGGGATTTTCATTTTTTATGCGTGGTATTCAACTTTTGTTCTTTGGGTTTAGTCAGATTCCCAAGTTAAGATGGTGAAAATTGGTGATAAACATGCTAAGGTTTCTGTTTGCCTTTTCTGGGCTGAATTTTGTGATCAACTTTATTGCATGTGTTTGGGGCCTAAAATTGGTCCAAAAAGTCAACAAAAACTCCCTTGTTATCCCTAGTATTCAGGGATTAACCCCCAATTTTTAGTTTTGGAATCGGATTGATTTTAGGACAGGTACGACGTCTCGGGGACGGAAAGTGTCACCGAAATCAACAAAAGCACCGTAGAGGATATATATTATTATTTGTGGGATTTGTCTCCCATATTTTTTGTATATGTGTAATTGTGTAATCTCCCCTCCCATGGATGTATTATTGCTTGATATGATCAAAACCATTCTTGAAAACCAATCGGGGAATCCACTCAAACCGAGTTCCCGGTTGTGAATAAAAATGAAACTTCCTAGAATAGGAAGACCTCCCTATATATTTCATCACCATTTTTTGGTAGGGCATAAAATCCAAATTAAAAGGCATAAAATTGAATATAAGTGTCACGCATATAGAGACCATCACGGGCGAGAAGAGTGCCTAACCCCTTCTCTTCTCGTAACTTAGCCCCCGAACCCATTTTCTCAAAAAAGGCTTTTTCTTCATTTTTCCTAAAATCAAAATGAGGTGGAGACTCTTGCAATCAAATCACAGCATCAAGAGGAAACCATTGTGTGAGAACTGAGCACATTTCCGAAAGCGCATCGGCACGAGACGGGCGCGAACCGCTTTCACGGGCGGTCATTTCGCGGTGATCCGATCATCTCGGGCGCGGGCTCTCACAGCTAGCTGTTCGTATCGACTTTGCATCTAATCGACTTCATTGACTTGATTCTCGAGGAGGACCCGTAGGGAGGGAACTTCGAGCTCTATTGGTAGCACAGCTTCAGAACCATATACCAGTCCATAAAGAGTTTCTCCGGTCACTGTCCGTATTGACGTGCGGTAGCCCCATAACGCTAGAGGTAGCTTTTCGTGCCAATCCCTTCCAGTGGAGGCCATTTTCTTCACAATGGTATCGATTGTCTTATTAGCTGCCTCGACCGCGCCGTTTGCTTGAGGGCGGTATGGAGATGACTTGTGCTTAGTAATCTTGTATTCTACCAGGAGCGCGTCCATCTCTTTCTCAAAGTGAGAACAGTTGTCTGAGATGATCTCATGAGGAACGCCGTATCGGCACATGATGTGGGTTTTCACGAATTCGGCCACTTTCTTGGCGTTGAGAAGTCGGTAAGCCTGTGCTTTGACCCATTTTGTAAAATAGTCCACGGCTACTAGGACGAAAGATTGTCCGTTGCTGCCAGTAGAGTGAACTTTGCCAATGATGTCTATGCCCCAACAAGAGAAAGGCCAAGGCGTGGTCATATTGTAAAGCTGTGAGAGTGGAGCGTGCTGTAGATTGGCATGGAATTGGCATTTGGCGCACCTCTTGACTTTCTCGATGCAGTCCCTTTCCATGGTACTCCAATAATAACCCATGCGGAGTATCTTCTTGGTCAACATAAACCCGTTCATGTGGGGCCCACATTCACCTTTGTGGATCTCATGCATTATTTCTTGAGCTTCAGTCTCATTTGCGCATAGGAGATTGATCCCTTCGTGGTGCCTTTTGTAGACTCGGTCCCCAATCAGTACATATCGGGAGGCTAGTCTTTGCAATGCCATTTGAGACTTCTTATTGCTACTCTCGGGATAGGTACCATCCTTGAGGAAATTCATGATATCCGCGTACCACGGGGAGTTTGCTTGGACCACGTTGATCTCGATACTCATGCAGTATACCGGACTGTTCCTTCGGGAAATTTTGAAGGGCTTCACCATTTTACCCTCAGGTATTTCGACCAGTGAAGCGATAGTGGCTAGTGCATCAGCAAAGCGGTTTTTGTCCCTTGGCAGGTAATTGAAGGTGATTTCTTGAAGCTGTTCAACCAACTCCTCGAGATGTTGACCATACCGTTGCAGAGTCGAGTCTTGAATCTTCTATTTTCCAGATGTCTGATTGATGATGAGCATGGAATCACCGAATACTTCTAAACTTGTGACATTTCTCTCGAGGGCTGCTTCGAGCCCCGCTATGCAAGCTTCCTATTCAACGGTGTTGTTGGTGGCTTCGAATTTGAGGCAGATAGCGATTGGAGTATACATGTCCTTAGGATCAACAAGTAACATCCCTATGCCATATCCATGCTTATTGGCTGCGCCATCGAAAAAAAGTTGCCACTTATTTTCTTCTATTGTAGCACAAATTAAATGCTCGTCGGGGAACTGTACGTCTTCCCCCTTCACTTCGTCACACGGAAATTCAGCAAGCTGATCACTGAACACTTTCCCCCTGATGGATTTGAGTGTGACGTAAGTGATATCGTAGCCGGCGAGCATGAAATACCATTTGGCTATTCTTGTTGACATGAAAGGCTTTTCGAAGATGTAGCGGAGCGGGTCCACTTTTGCTACCAACTTGATTGGGAAGGCTTCCATGTAATGCTTGAGCTTTTGAGTAACCCAAACCAATGCAGCTCAAGACTTTTCTAAGACAGAGTAGTTCTTTTCAGTTCCTTGAAACCGGCGGCTGACAAAGTAGATAGCATTCTCTTTTGTAGAGTCTCGCTGTTCTTGTGCTAACATAGCCCCTAGGGCTTAATCATTGACAGTGAGATAGAGCAAGAGAAGCTTTTCCTTGTGCGGTGGAACCAAAACTGGAGGGCATGTCAAGTAATGCTTCACTTGGTCGAAGGCTTCTTGGCACGCATCGGTCCATTCTAGAGCCACATTCTTTTTGAGTAGCTTAAAGATTGGCTCACACATGGAAGTGAGTTGGTGCAAAAATCGACTGATGTATTGAAGTCTGCCCATGAAACCTTTGATTTCCTTCTGCGTCTTTGGGGGAGGCATGTCAATGATTTCTTTGATCTTGGAGGGATCGGCTTCAATTCCCCTCTCAGTGACCATGTAACCGAGGACCTTTCCTTTGACGACCCCAAAAGTGCACTTTGCAGGATTGAGTCTCAATTTGTGTTGTCGAAGTCTTTCAAAGAACTTGCGAAGATCGATCAAATGTTGACCGTTGGTTCCCTTCGAATGGATGATCATGTCGTCTACATAGACCTCGATCTCTTTATGAATCATGTCATGGAATAGATCCGTAACAGCCCTCTGGTAAGTAGCCCTAGCGTTCCTTAGCCCGAACGGCATGACTGTGTAGCAGAAGGTCCCCCACGGAGTTGTGAAAGCTGTCTTGTGTTGATCCTCTTCGGACATGAGAATCTGATTGTAACCGGCAAAACTGTCCACAAATGAGCGGACTTCACAGTTGGCAGTTGAATCGACGAGCATGTCGATGTTTGGTAGTGGAAAATCATCTTTCGGGGAAGCTTTGTTCAAATCTCGGAAGTCCACACAAACCCGAACCTTGCCGTTTGCCTTTCTGACTGTCACAATGTTGTCTAGCCAAGTCGGATACTCAATGACTTTGATGAAACCCACACTGAGGAGCTTTTCAATCTCTTCTTTGACTTGTAGAAACCATTCTGGCTTGATCTTTCGGAGATTCTGCTTTACTGGCTTGGCGTCCTCTCTGATCGGAATTCTGTGCTCCGCGACCTTTCTGTCCAAACCCGGCATGTCTTTGTACGACCATGCGAATACATCCACGATTTCTCTGAGCAGTGCAGTCAATCTGTCTTTGTCTTCCCCCTTGAAGAAACTGCCAATCTTTTCTTTCTTTTGGCTCTTAGTCGGTACCCAGATTAACAACATGCAATTCCTCATCAGCCCCTGGACCATTTTCACCACGACAACGAACCTGTTGAGCTAGTTCATTTAGGTATGTTATGTTTTTGTGGTCTATTTCATCATAATTTGAATCGTTATTAACTTGTTCATTAAGTTCTTTATTAGTTAATTCATCATTTATGATGTTTGCAATCTCGGGGTACTCAGAAATATCAAATTTTTCATTAGCAAAGAAAGGAAACACACGCTCGGCTATTGCCTCCATATCCTCTTGGGTGAGGGTATTAGAAACATTCTCAGACTCGAAAGTAAGTGTGACCCGCTCTTCCTTTATTGTTGTACGGGGTATGCAACCTATTTCTCAGATCAAGAAATCCTCAGATACTACTGGCCCCTTCATTGAATACCAGTTGTTGATTGACTTGGAGCTTGGCGGGATCTCACTGATGGTTTCCTTCCTAACAACAGTGTCGTAGATGGCGTTGACTTGACAATCATCTATGATGGCAAATTCTTCGAACATGGAGGCTAGATTGGATAGTTCTTCCCCCACGGTAATCTCTACCTTGGACTCTATAGTCACTTTCTTGCCCCACCACTCTCAGGGTGACATTGGAGTAGGCTCCCTTTCTTGTGTCGGTATTTCACAATCAGTGAAGATCTCGAGACCGGGTTTTCTGACGCCCTTGTCGTTAACCCACGGTTCGGGAAAGATCATGTACGGAACATCTTCCCCTTGGCGAACAAAGTAACCGTTTAGTGTGTTGCGGTAAGGCCTTAAGTCAGGGATTTCATATTGTCGACCTTCTTTGCGAGCTTGGGTCTTTTGATTCTTGACTGCTTGCTCATATTTCAAGTCATCTTCGGTAGGCTCGTACCCTAGGACAAACTTGTTCTTAACAAAATGAACTTCTACGGGGTGAAATATCCCTTGTTGATGCTTCCCTAGGCCTAGACCGGGAAAGTGATTCATGTTCCTCATCATGCGGGAGGATTTTAGGATTACCGAGGGTCCATTGTCTGTTTCCCCCTTCTTTGTCGATGGTGTTGACGCCGGAGAGAGTGGCATCTTCTATCCCATGTTGGACTTGGTGAACGGGTTGTCCCCCATTTCTGTGGATGGTGACATTCTCGGCCATGATGGTGACTATCTCGTCTCCATTTCTGATCTTGACACACTGATGGAGAGTGGAAGGTACCGCATTGGAACTGTGGATCCAAGGTCGGCCCAGAAGTAAGTTGAATGAAGCAGGGACATCAAGTACTTGGAATGGGACGGACATGATCATGCTTTCAAATTCGATATCAACTTCTAACATTCCCATGACTGTACGGGCAGTGCTGTCGTACCCTCTAATAACTTGTGCGCAGGGTTGTAAATCGGAGTTTTTGAGCCCCAGTATGCCCATGACTCGGCTAGGCATTAAGTTGAGTGCAGAACCACCGTCTACTAGAACTCTTGAGATGGGTCTCCCCCTTGCCTTTACTTTGAGGTAGATGGCTTCATTGTGTTCGAACCCAAATGGCGGGAGGTCCATGTCGGCAAAAGTGATGACATTGCCGAAGTGAATGTGACCTATCATTGCTGTGAGGTCCTCGGGTGTCGTCGGGAGATACCGATGTGTCATCCAAGTTCTTGATGTCGAGGTCTCGGTGTCTTTTTGATGATGCAATAAGGTCCCAGATGGATATGTTGGCTTGCGTCTTCTTGAGTTGTGTTAACAAAGGATCTTCGGGTATGTCGCGTGCTTGCGATCTTTGAGAAGAGGTGTTGGTTGCTGCGGTATTGGGAGGGATTGCGCTCGTTGTTACTCGGCCACTGCGAGTGAGCACGTTCACGGTCCCTTATAGCTTCTTCTTCCTATTCTCTAAGACTTCCCTCATAATCTCATCATAAGTCACAACATAACAAGAATTATCAAGTTTATTCATATCATCGGAGCCCTCATTCACAATTGGGATCGAATGAGTGGTTCCTTCAAACTCTCCTACCTCTATTACATTGACACCACCCTCATTAGGGATTATGAATTCCTTCTTGTCTATGAGGTCTTGGATGGTGTTGCGGATGGAGAAGCAATCCTCGGTGAGGTGGCCGGTGCATTGATGGTAGTCACACCATTTGTGGTGGGCATGATTAGGACGGAGCGGTTGTGGTTGCTTGTACCCTTGAAGAGGGGTGATTTTCTTGGCCTTTAGAGATTCATAGGCCTCGGTGATGATCATGCCATTGAGAGGAGTGTAGACGCGGTCGTTTTGGGACCGCTTGCCTTGTGGTGGAAGAACCTTCTTGTAATTCCCCTTGTCAGTAGTAACGGCATTAACATAAGCCTCTTTGTTTGAACTAGAGGCGGCCTTGTATCGGTAAGTAGGAGTGGCCTTTTTAATCTCCTTGAGAAAGTCATCCATGCGTACCCCCGCCTCATACATTTAGGAGAAGTCGGAGTAGCAAGCCCCACTTAGGTGGGTGCGGAGATCAATCTTGAGACACTTGAGAAAGATGTCAATTTGCTCTTTTGTGTTTGGCCTCTCAACAATTTCAGAGAGCTTGTCATTCCATCTCCTTGTGAAGTCAAAGAAGGATTCGTTGTCTCTTTGAATTGTGTTCTCGAGCTCTTTCCATGTGGGCCGGTGAGTGGTGTTGCCTTGATATTGATTTTTGAAGGCAAGCATAGCGGCATCCCAATCAAGACGGACAGTGAGCGGGAGAGTTGCATACCAATCCTTTGCTGCCCCCTCGAGAGTGAGAGGAAAGCATTAAGCCATAACTTTTTGGGAGACCTTCTTCGGAACCATAGCCCAAATGTAAGTCTCGATATGGGCCATCGGGCATGAGTTGCCCTTAAACTTGCTAATGTCGGGCATCTTGAATTTGTCGGGGAGAGCGGACATCGTGCTCATGAGGATGGATGACTGATAAAGGCTTGTGTTGGAGCCTTTTCCCATGTTGAGGCCGTCGAATTTCTGATCAATGTAGGCCATGATGGAATCGACCATTTTGGGGTCGTTGTTGTCGGTGCTTGGTTTCCCCACTTTTTTGGTACGGGCACTGACATACGGCCTTTCAAACAAACCCTCGGTCCACTCGGATTCCTCATTGTCATTAACCCCCTTGTTCTTTGAGAGCTTGAGGAGCTTGGCTTTCAGTTGGTCAACCTCGGCCTCGTGGGCCTCCCTTTGACTGTCAACATGAGCTTGCCACAAGGCTTCTTCGGTTTGAGCCTCTTGGTTAAGGGTAGAGACTTGTTGTTGGAGCGTTTGAACCATGGCGGAAAGCTGTTCGAGAGTCATGGCGTTGTTGGTCCTGGAGTCGCCGGCCATTGATGATGTAGAAGCTGTTGGAGTGATCGGTTCACGGACAAGCCTGTTGGATGAATCTCTGTAGATGTGGAGAGTACCAATCGGACCTATAATTGGAGAAGTAGCCCTTGTCAGTCTCGGTTCACATTTTCGGTCCATGAAGAGGTTGAGAACACACAGTTGGGCACACGACTCGAACCACATAAGAAAAAAGACTCTTTTTTTTATTTTTTATAAGTCGGAGGGAATGGGTCCCTTTTGGGGTTTCTAAAAAGATAATGGAATCGTCACACTAGTATATAGACCATCTCGCGGTCCCATATACTCATCGGATTCCATCGCGTTTGTGAATCCTACATGTGTCGGGATTAAACTTAATTAATGTAGTAAAGCATACATGCGGGGACGGGTTTTTTTATTTTCGTCCAAAATAACCACTTTTGGGGACGGATTTTTATTGCGTCCGTTTCAACAAATTGGCACGTATGATTTTAAAACATTAGTTTAGGGAAATCTCGGCGCATGGAAACCGACTTGGTCACCGAGTGTTAGACCCTAACTAGAATTGTGTGGTTTGTGCTCGGCTTAAAGAGAGGCTTAAAGGTCACCCCCGGCATGTAGTCATGAACTACGCCATGGGCTGAGGTTTACGCTTCAAAAGAGCCAAGGTCGAGTGGAGCTTGAAACTTTCTAGGACGGGCCTCGACGGGTTTGGGGTTGGACTTGTGCGACTCGATAGTGAGCAATTTATTGGAGTAATGTGCATGTAGTGTGAGGTCTATCACGTGACAAAATTTTTTTATTTTTATTTTTGAAAAGAAAAGATAAAAAACACATAAGCACGTAAATTACAACTCCCGAATCACCCGTGTGACCGGTAAATAAAACATAAAATTAAATAGTCCAAAGGGTTCAATTCTGTTCTGATGCAGGCAACTGTGCCCACACCCCACTGTTCTGTTCAGTCACTGAAACCTGTTCTTGCCCTGGAAATTGGCCCAGAAGCGCGCGCCTCGGGCTAGTGTTATGGGAAGCGCGCGCCTGACGCATTGTATCTGGGAGGCGCCCGCTTCTGGGCTCACCTGTCAGATTATCAGAAACTTATGGACTCAGGGGATTGCCCTGGCCCTGATTGTGTGATGGAACCCCTGCAATGTTTGTTAGCATGAAATAATAGGATGAATAGGAAGAACGCATGGAAGGCGGGCGATTCTGGAATTTGACGCGGGACGCGCGCGCTTTTGACCATGAAGGCCTGAGGCGCGCGCTTCCCATGTCAATTTCCAGAATGCCCAGAAAAGTGAATTATGAACAGAAACACAAGTTTAACCCTCAAGCAGTCCCCAGCAGAGTCGCCACTGTGGATACCCCGGAGCGGGGCCACGGCTTGGCTAGAGCGCGTGGGTTACCCTAGGATGTCTAATCGTGTTTTAGAGTCGCCACCTATGTTTTTGAGGAACGTAAGAAAACCTAATGTTTATGAGCCTAAGTTTGATTTACGAAAACAGAGATTCTTTGGGATGAGGGGTTCGGGGGTTAGGTTACGAAATGGGAAGTACTTAAACACCCATTTCGCCCGAGCAACGTCGGTCTTGTTTGTTCATAATTCACTTTTAAAGATAAATGCGTTCTTCCTATTAAAATGATGATAAAAGGGGTTTTAGAGTTAAAACGTAGAGAGATGACTCCTAGGCCAATTCAATGTAATGAAAGGACCGATGGTGTCATGTCCCAAATGGTTTTGGGTGATTGCACATTTGATTAAAAAAAGAAGAAGAAGGAGAAAAAGAGAAATGCTTAAGACATTTACCTATAGTATCCTTCAAAAGGGAACCTCTCGTAAAGCCTTGAAGAAGAGGTTGAACACTTTGAAGAAATCCCAAGAAAGAGTCTAGGAAAGAAGTGAGTAAAAGGTCTAAAAGTAATGATTTTTCAAGGTCCTCCTCCAATGATGGATTGGAGGGGTTTTTATAGTTGAAGAGGACTGTTTTTGGAGCCAAACGGAGTCTCCAAGAAATCTTTCCCAGACAAAATCATGTATAATGAGCAAGGGAGAGATTCTTGGGCAGAATCTGTAACTGACACACCCAAAAGCGCGCGCATCCCACCTAGGAGGCGGAAGGCGCGCGCGTCTGGCCTCAAGGGGCGGAGGCGCGCGACTCTGAGAAGCAATTTTTGACAGAATGGACTAGAAAGTTAGAACTGTTATTCAGTTTAGTCCCGGGACCTAACGGATTCCGTCTGGAACTTAACCAAAGTAACAGAAACTAACAGAAAACACTTAAAAGAGGGAGAAACACAAAATCAAGTGTGCAATCGGGGTGAGCGGTCCAAGGAGGGGTGTCTACAGTGTGTTAATAATATATCAAAGCTTTTCACTTTCCCGTTAAATTTATTTTAATTTCAATCTTTTAAATACAAAGTAACGGTCCGTGCATTGGACGGGGGTAACACTACTTCTGGGGAAAATGGTGAAGGTAAAATTTTGGAGGATCTATTGAAGAAAGATGTAAATGTAAAGAGTCCATATGCATAGGGCTTGATCTATATAGGAATCATTAAAAGTTTTCACAACTTATCTTTACCACTGTTGCAGTTACATACACTTGGATGTTCTAAAAATGAGTATGAAATAAGTTTCAAGTGTTTTAATTGAACATCATAATTTGGTAATCACATCAAACCAAGGTTTTAGGATCTTTAATTCTTAAGGTTGAGTGTCCACTATAAGTTCTTTTGTAGTCGTTTTTTGTAAAACTCATTCTCTTTAACAATCAATTGATCTCATATATATATATATATAACATTTGGTAAACGGATCTGTTCGGTTATCTTTTGACTTCATATAGTCAGCTCTGGTAACCTCATTTGAGATTAATTATTTTATGGTATTATGTCGACGACTATTGTGTCTAGACTTGTTATTATACAACCATTATGTGTCTTTTCCTTTTTCTCGTTGTCATCACAATGCATTAGAACTTTAGATGCATTCTTATTCCAACAAGGAATATATTCCAAGATATTATTAGACCAATTAGCTTTTTATTAAGCTTTTGACTAAAGCTATCTACTCAAATTCCTTACCGTATCGAGCTATATATGTTGTCTTGGAAGACTTCAATGACACGGCTCCTCCAATTATTTTGAACATATTTTCACTTTGTTGATTTGAAGTTATTTATGTCTGATATCTAATCAGTATATTCATTTATATACTACTAGATATCTCATACTCCCTCCGTCCCGCCTGAAATAGGATTTTGGTAAACTTGACTTTACTTTGACCAAGTCTTTTGAAGAAAATATAATAATCAAAATAAAAATTTTAAAATCGTTATTGTATCACAATTAATAATACTCTCAATAACAATTTTTTAATTTATATTAGGATAATTATTTCTTTTTAAAATTACATGGTCAAAGTATAAAAAAAGCTACCAAAATCCTATTTTGGGTGGGACAGAGGAAGTATATAATAATCCATAATCACGAGTATATCTTTAAGTACCCTAAGTATTTTAACTATACATTCTTAATTATTGATTACAATTACTAGTTAGAATGTTAGTTTCTCTAGAATGGCCAATCTCTTCTAGTGATCAACTTCTTTAACAGTCAGCATCTCTGAATAGTCAGTATTCCCGAATAGTCATCATTTTTGAACGGTTAGACTTCCCGAGTGGTCAACATCTCTAAGTGGTTAGGCTTTCCGAGTCTATCTCTTTAGAGTCTACCTCTCAAAAATTTACTTTTACAGATTCTATTTCTCAAAAATCTACATTTTTAGACTTTACTTCTCAAGAATCAACTTAAGCGAGAGCCTATCTCTTGAGAATTTATCAACTCTTATAATCCTACCATTTAAGAATCTATCATTCTTGAAACTATCTCTTCAGATTCTTTATCTTTATATTTAAGGAATATGCCCTTTCAGATTCATTGTTTCGAGAGTTCTATTTTTCAAGACTATTTTTTAAGATTCTATTTCTCGAGGTTTTATTTCATCCAAGTTTAAACCTTTTGCCTCTTAGCCAGGTTTTGTCATTTTGTCAAGAATCTGTATTTTTGGATTCAAAGTCCATTTCATTAGAGTTTATTTCTCAAAATGATTTTTCCTTAACGTTTATCTCTTGAAATTCTAACTCTTTAAAGTATACCTCTTGAAGGTCAAGTTTTTCTTTCTATAGATTCATCTTTTATATTTCCTTGTGGAACCAATTTGCAACCCAGCGGTGCACATTATGGAGGTAGATAACCCAAACTCCTAGATAGTGTATGTATGATGAGATATTTATTAATTTATTTAATTGTTAATGACTTATTTAACAGTTTTTGTTAATTTTTTATGATAGAAAATTAGGACCAAAAGATTAGCAACTTTTGTCCTCTTCCTATTGGTTCTTCTTCTTATTAAGATGAACAATTTACAGTTTTATAAATTCTCTTATTAGAATTTATATTTTTCCTTTCAATTAAAGAAATATATTCTCAAGGAATCTAATCGACCCCTCGCCGGGTCCCGCACAGCCTAAAATGCCTTTTACCCATCATCTAATGCATTAAAAATATTATCTATGTTTTCCTTGCTTTCTAACCTTTTGTAGGTAAACCGGCTCGACCAGAAAAATCAACCGAGCAACTTTCCTGTTGGGCCCACGGGCAACCGAGACACCGGAGCGCGCACAACGGAGCAGTTGCGGAGCGGAATGCCGAAGCTGGAACAAGAGTGCACCAAGACTGCCTGGACCAGCCTCATAGTGCCACTTGTCAATTTGTGGTTGGTCAAGAGAATTAATTAAAAAAATGAAAATTGGGCACCAAGTTTGGGGTGCACGGCCGAGCGCTTTAAACTGTGCGGCCGTGCAACCCCTTTTCCAGCTTTTTCGAATTTTCTCCATGGCCATCATTTCTTGCCATTTTTTCTTCCTCTTCCTCTTCACTCCTCCTCCCACAACCACTCCTTTACTACCCCTAAGCCAGCCCCTACTAACCTATGTCTTGCTCCCCAATTCTCTCCCCCCTCCTCCTAAATGACTATCCAATTTGCTCCCTCATCCTAACCAATTCCTACCAATTCTTACCACAACTCTTCTCTCTAACATTTATCTCTAACCAGCCCTCTCTCTCAACTCTCTCAGTCCTAAACACTCTTCTTACCTCCTTCATAGCCCCACCAATCGGCCACGACCAAACCACCATTAAACCACCACAAAACAACCCAAACACAACTCAAACTCAAGCAATCTCAAGCTTTCCAACTCTCAAACAACTCAAACAACAATAAAAAGCCTTCCCTTGGAAGCAAAGGAAGCACACCACCCCCTAACGTAGGTAAGTTTCCTTCATGTAACTCATTAGATTTAAATATGTAAGTTTGTATGAGTTGTTTGGGAATCTAGTCAACTAGTGACTAGATTCCCCATTTTTATTTATGTAACTATGTTTTGACTTTGTGAATAAAGATGTTTCATGTATTCCAAATGTTTTAATCTCTGTTATAGCATGTGTATATATGTTTTGGGTTCATTTTGGTGTCAACCTCATACTTTAAATCATAAATTCCAGCAAGATATGATTCTTTTACTCAGCATGTTTACAATCTGTCCTCTTCTTCTTCTTTCATGTTTTATCTCGTTTTTGTTGATGTTTGTGCATAAATAGATACATTATAATGTTAATAACATATCAATAAATAAGTTCCTAAAGTTCTATGGGTTTTCCCTGAGTTCATGCCATGTTTTGATACCTATCTTCATGCTATGTATAATCTGTCCAGTATGTTCTGTTTAAACCAAGGCTTTTGATGTGCTGTTTTCTCTATCATAACTCCGTTTCTAGATCTAACTCAAAACATTAAAGTTGTTCATTACATATTTAATATGATGCATGACAAGTTTCGTGGTCCTATTCCATGTCTAGGTTATGTTTTTATAGGTATTTTCGTAGTTCAAACCTGCTTCCTTGCTTGCTGCACTTTTGACTAACCTGGGTTTTCAAGTCTAAAAACCTATCAAAACTTGATTTCTAAACCAAAGTCAAAACATTAAAAATGTTATTAACAAGATAATAAATATTTTCATGTTTTTGAAATGATTTTATGACCTGAGGAAAGACTTCTTTCCATTTTCTGAATCAAGTGTTTGCTCCCAGATTCATGATTTCCAGATTCTGATATATAAATGTCAGAACACTTTTGAAGCATTAAAACTTGTCTTCTGACTTTGAAACTTGGCACATATCATCTTTAATATATGAACTTAAACTTTCGTGCTTCATGTTTTTCCAGATTCATGAGTTATCATAGTGTAAAATGTCCATCAAAATCTGATATGCTATGCTTTGCTGTTCTGGGCTGATTTCATATTTATGTTCTTGACATGATATGAGCATGAAATAATAACCTAAAAACCCAACCAAAATTCATACGTGTTTTCTAACATCTTGGGAGTGAATCCCAAGTTTTAGATCTTGCTTTGGATAGGTATTTCACAGGTACGATCCACGGCGATTCATAGCAAACCATGAACTTGGAGATCAATTTGGCACCCGGACATTCTTTCATGGGATTTATCCCATTTTTTGCATATATGTATTATTTGTACAATATTCCTCCCATTCCCCTTTAATTATTCATACTTGTATACATGTTTCAAACCCTTTTCGAAAACCAATCGAGAACCCACCCAAACCGGTTCCCGGTTGTGATCAAATGAATCGACCTAGATTAGGAGACTCCTTATACATAAATACACACATTCTTTCAAGTTAAGGCATAAAATCAATCTTTCAAATAAGGCATTAAAATCAAGCGTAGGCGGAAGCATGCTAGAGACCGTAAGGGCGAGCGGAGTGCTGCTAATCACCTTCTCCTCTCGTAACTTAGCCCCCGAACCCACTTCAAAATCTAAAAAGGTTTTATCTTTATTTTCCTTAATAAAATGAGGTGGCGACTCTCTGATTTTCAAAACCAAAGGAGGGTAACCATTGTGTGAGAACCGAGCGGATTCAAGCCGCATTCGCACGAGGCAAGCTAGTCGCTCTTACACGAACGACCGGTTAGGTTCGCGCGCGGGCTCTCTCAGTAGCGACTCTGCTGGGGACTTTTTCTAAGTGGGCTAAACTAAAAAAAGCGTGCTTCCGCCATTACTTGCCTTTGCCTTATATGTATATATATGCCTTAACGTTTGCTCATTTTGTAGGTACTTTTTCTTTCTCCCTTATTATTTGTGTGAATAAAAAGGAAATAAAACAAAAAAAAATGTGTGTTTTTCTTTTTTTTCAAAAAATCTCTTTTTTCCTCAAAAACTAGATACCACACACACACAACACAATTCCGAAATTATAACGTCTCCTGTTACCGTACAAACCCTTGGGGACTTGGAGCCCGAGGATGATGGGGATCTCTTGCTCCCCTGAATTGATATCCGCGGTTTCCTTTCCCGACTCGATGCCACGTCTCACTGCCGTGGTTGAGAGGTTAGGCCCCCATCCAACTAGCCGTATCAAAAGCCGCGTCTGTGACTATTTTTTTTCAAAAAATACACGTCCTTGACTTTTAGCCGGTTCTTGTCCGAGTCAATTTCCAGTCAATCCTATTTCACTCCCAAACAAAAGATAATACTTAAAGCAATTTTAAAAAATATTGATATTCAAAATGGGATGTTTAGGATTGACCCGAAATTGTCAAAGACTCTCACTTAGACCGTAACGAGAATGGTGGGTCCCCGAAAGAGTATAGGCCCTTTGCTAGAGGCTTATGACGGCCATAGGTATAGGTGCAAAGCAAAACATTGGTCCTATACTCGCGAGAAGGAATCCACTGTTCTAGGAATTAATCAAGACAAGGTGTCAAAACTAAGCAATGTGCTTGTACGGCTTTCTAGGATTTTTGTGTTGTGCTTGCTTTTCAATCTTTCCAAATAAAATCATTTTTACATTCTTTTATTCTTAAAAGCATCATTCTTTCGCACATAAAAAATTATGTCCCCGTAAAAACTAAAACATTCTTTTCCTTTCAATCAATCTTTTAGAGGGAGAATCCCATTCGTTCTCTACCGTATTTTTCAGGGTCCGTTCCGAGCATCCGTTTGATCAAGGTCTACTCCGAGACTTTCAATCAGCAATGGCAAACAAAGGACAGACAACAGAAAATGTGACCAGGGGCTCCCCCAACTTCGAGCCGGGATATGCAAGGCTTCAAGTCCGACGATGGTATCCTAGGGGCTCCTCGACCCCCGAGGAAAATGTTCCCCTTTTCCTACGATGATTGCAGCCTGCCAATGAGGATTTGTGATACTTCATGCTAATGACAATTCAATGATCCGATGGGATAAATTTCTTTTGCTGTGAATAGGGCACACCGCCCAACTCCAATCCCTTTTGCTTTCGGGCCCGTCTTAAACTGTGCTCCCACCTCCTTTGTCTTCTAAATCAAACTCGCGTGTCATTCTTTTGTACTACTTTTAATTTCTCGTTTGTCCTACCAATAAAAGTTTTCAGTCAATGAATTCGCCTTATAATCAAGTGCTTCTTAATCGTGCATCTCTTTAAAATCACTTTATTAAAAGCTAAATATGAAAACAGACTAATCTTAGACTGCGACTAATCGAGTTGAGAACTAAGTCCTCGAAGGCGATCAAAAAAGTCAATAAAGGCGATCGATGGAGTCAACAAAGATGATCAATCAACCAAGACTCCGAAAACAATTCGACGCAGATTTGAGACGGCTAGTCAAAGGCCGAAGACCAAAAATTTTTGTTTTTGCAATTGCACACTTTTCTCTAAATAAATGTGAACATTGCAAAATTTTATTTTCCCTTCTTTTTCTCCTCTTTCTCTAAAAAAAAAAAAAAAAAAAACAAATCGCCCGCTGAAGTTGAAAACCCGAGGCGGCTTTAGGCAAAAGCGCGCACGAAAAAAAAAATAGAGCGCAAAAGAGTGGCCCGCTGAAGTCGAAAACCCGAAAGGGAGGCTTTTAGCAAAAGAATGGGCGTGCAAAAAAAATCTCTATTCTGCTTTATTCTAGTACATTACTTCATTCTTTGTACATACCATTTACATCTTACAATTATTTTCAACTCCCTTTGAACGAGCACCATCAACGACGACAACTGATGAATCATGCTCCTAACTGGCCTCTTACAATGAGAGGTTAAAAACCCTTTCCCCATATATTTTGAGAGTTAAACATTTTCCCTTAACAAACCAACCTCTCAATTTTAGAGGTTAGAGACCAAAAGTCAGACAGCCTCCAGAGACTACATTGAAAACGATGACAAGGACCTCCCACCCACGAGGTCAACAAGCGACTCCAACTATGACAGTTATCAAGTGGTGTTCTCATCTCGAGCTGTTGCGGTCTAATTTTAGTCCAAATGAATTACTTGCTTTTCTAAAATTGAAATTAATTTGATTGCGAAAATCCATTTGATTTCGAAGTACTTGACCATTAATGTGAATTCTAGTCTTGAGTCATTGAATTCGAATTGTGAGCAATTTCCTCGAGTCTAGGGGCTTCCACCTACCCTCGTCCTTCCGTCAATCCGTTCTGCGTAAAACACAATGTTGAAGATCTTACGAGATTTTCCTTTGCTTTCTCAAAATACTGGCCTCGTGCCTTCCCCTACCAATTCCTAAATCTGTCACAGCAAGAGAGACAAACAAATGAAAGTCTCTAAAGTGAACAACCTCAAGTAAGTAGATACTCTCAAATGAAAAGACATAATCTGGGGCTGCACATCATCAGTCTGGGGCTTGCTCCGAAGGAAAGAATTGAACTCACAACGGTCGAGCCTTGGTTTGTTAGGATTAACAAATGTGTCCATCCAAGAGAATGCTGATTTGGGACAACTCCTCAAAGAAGTTGGGTCCCCATCAAATGAACCCTGATTGCGAGGCTTACTTCCCGGTAACACTGGGGCTTCTTTGAATCCCGACAGTGAAAGGTCATACTCTATGAAATTCTCGAGAAAAGTTAAGTCCTCCACAAGTAGGATATTAGAACAATTTGCTAGTTAAAAGCCTAAATCATTACACTCGAGATCTACTCAGAGAATCACATGGACATGCGTCAAGTAACATGGACAACTCTTTAAAGAAGTTATGTCCCTCGCAAGCGAGACTTTAGAACAAAGACCAAGTTAAAAAACCGCGAGCGATGTCAAAGGTTCTCTCTCCTGAGTCACATAAATGATTATTGAATGAATAGGACCGCTCTTCTAAACAGTTGAGTCATTGGCAGCAACGCATTGAAATACTGGGGCTTCGACGGTCAACATCCAAAGACTTACCATCAAAGTGTACTGGTGTTTCCGCTGCCGGCATCTGAATCCTTGTCACGAAAGCATACTGGGGCTTCCGCAGTAAAAAACTGGGGCTTCTGCTGTTGACATCTGAATCCCTATCATTAAGATAAACTGGGGCTTTCCGCGATCGAAAACTAGGGCTGATTCAAATTCTATATCCCGAGAGACCTCGTTGAGTAGACTTGACCAAAATGGTGTCGGTAATTGACCTTTTGAGTATTCACGTTAGGCCTCCGACCTCGCTTCCCCATACACTTGCCATAACTCTCATTTCTTGTAAAAATCTCTCTCAAAAAAAAAAAACATAATTTCCTTCCTTCCTGATTCTTCCTCTTTGCATACATACTTTTTCTCATCTTTTTTAAAAGAAAAAATTGAAACGCGAGCATTGCACATCGTGTCTAAAAAAAAAGAAACCATCATCATTTAAAAGATGATCAAAATCAAAGCTATCCAAAGAAAAAGAGTGCGTTCTTTTACCTCTCCAAATATCTAAATCATGAATGCTTTTGTTGCACATATATGACACTTTCAAAAACATGCATATCACGATATATCTGTATGTTGGGGTAGAGATCGTTCAAAGAAAGAAAGAGAAGAAAATCGACTGCGGGAGCGAGCGGGCGCCTGCTACTGACCAGGCGGGCGCTCATGTGGACAGAAGGCTCGTGGCTTTAGGATTTCTAATTCAAGCGGGCGCTTGCATAGGACCAGGCGGGCGCCTGGTGCCGCGTCACAGAATTCAGGAATAGCAGTATTTTCGGGATTTCTCTTATGTTTAGGTTTAGGTCTTATTCTAGGATGCATATATAAGTAATTTTCTGCCCCCATACTCATTGTAACTCAGATTTATCATATTATAGTGCAAGATCCTGGCTTGGTAGTGCCCCCAGACGTAGTCAAACATATTGACGAACTGAGTAAACAATTTCTTGTGTCTTTTGCTTTGCTTTATATTTCTTGTGCTTGTTTGTGGTGCTGTGTTTCTTGTGATTTGCTTGGGTGTTTGGAGGGCTATTCCACAACAACTGGTATCTAGAGTTCTGGTTTATCGATTCGGGTTTATCGGACGATTAGGGTTTGTTCAAGCAATCAAGAATGGGGAAGGATAAACAAGCGGTGGAGAAATTCGATGGGTCTGACTATGGGTTTTGGAAGATGCAAATAGAGGATCTCTTGTACAACAAAGATCTCTATAAGCCCTTAACAGGAGTCAAGCCGGAAAGCGAAAAGCAGGAAGATTGGGATCTTATGGATCGGAAAGCCCTAGGGGTGGTTAGATCTACTTTGTCAAAGTGGATCGCGAAGACTACGAAGAAGGCGAAAACCACCAAGGAACTATTGGATTATCTTACTGAGAGATTTGAAACACCATCTGCTGCAAATAAGGTTGATTTGATACGCATGATGGGTAATCTCAAGATGCAAGAGGGAGGATCCATAGCTAAACACATCGATGAGTTTATGGATGTTATAGACTCATTGGCTACGTTGGATATTATGTTTGGGGATGTGGTTCATGCTTATCAATTGCTAGCATCCTTACCAGGAAGTTGGAGCGGGACGGTGACAGCGTTAAATGCTTCAGCGGGTAAGAATAAATTGAAGTATGATGATGTTAAGGACTTTCTTTTAGGCGAGGAGAATCGCATGAAGAAGTTGAGGACACCATCTACTTCGGGATCGGCTTTAGCTACAACTAGCAGGGGAAAGCCGGGCACTAGAAACAAGAGGAGAACTGAGCCAAAGGAAAACGTAGGAGGTGGTGAGTACAGGCCTAGGGAGAACAAGAATGGACCAATGGTTGCCAAGGGATCGGTACAGTGCTATCATTGAAATGAGTTATGACATTACAAGAAGGACTGTCCCATGCGAGGGAACAGAGCGGCGAATGTGGTAACTGAGGGTGAAGATGTACAGTTTCTAAGTGTTAGTAGTGCGCTAGAATCATGGGCGCTGGATTTGGGGGAATCATTCCACTCATGCGGGCATGCAAAGAAGATGGAAAATTATACTTCCGGTGATTTTGGTAAGGTCTATCTGGCGGATGGCGAGCTTTGGAAATCAAGGGGAAGGGGGATGTCAGAATAGGAGCATCAGACGGGAAGGTCTTACATCTACACGGGGTCAGACACATTCCAGGTTTGAAAAAGAACCTGTTATCAGTTGGGCAGTTGGATGAAGAAGGTTACAAGGTAACTTTTGGCTACAGGAACTGGGTTATTACCAAGGAGGATTCAGAGATCGCTCGGGGTAATAAAGAGGGGACATTGTATTTGGCGAATAACACCAAGGATAGTATCACGGTGGTGTCAGCCAAGGGTGATACGGATTTATGGCACTGTTGATTGGGTCACATGAGTGAGAAAGGGATAAAAGTACTTTGCTCAAAGGGATTACTACCAGGTTTGAAGATAGTCAACGTGGGGATCTGCGAAGATTATGTGTTTGGAAAACAGGTGAGAAGAAACTTCTCGAGGACAGGTAGGGCTTTGAGGGAAGCAAAGTTGGAATTGGTCCACACGGATTTGTAAGGGCCGGCCCCGGTAACTTTTTTAGGTGGTGAATCATACTACATGTCGTTTATTGATGATTCGACAAGGAAGGTCTGGGTTTATTTCTTAAAACATAAAGATGAGGCATTCGAAGTGTTTAAGAAGTGGAAGGCCTTGGTGGAGAATCAGATGGGTCTTAAACTCAAAAGCTTGAGGTCTGACAATGGTGGGGAGTATGAGCTCGGGCAGTTCAGGGAATATTGTGCAACAAATGGTATTCGTATGGTGAAGACACCAAAGGGAACACCTCAACACAACGGGGTAGCAGAGAGGATGAACAGGACATTGAACGAGCGGGCTACAAGTATGAGGTTGAAGTGTGGACTTTCGAAGACGTTCTGGGCATATGCAGTTGACACAGCGGATTTCTTGATCAATAGGGGACCATCGGTACCATTGGGGAATGAAATTCCAGAGGAAGCATGGAGTGGCAAGCAGGTAAATTTTCCTTTCTTCGCATATTTGGCTGCGTTTCATATGTTCATATTGATTCTGCTGATAGAACTAAATTACATGCTAAGTCTGTAAATTGTACGTTTAATGGTTATGGCAGGGATGACTTCGGGTACATGTTTTGGGATGACTAAAACCATAAGGTTATTTGTAGTCGAGATATCATATTCAATGAACAGGTTTTGTACAAGGACAGAAAGGGGGCATCTGATGAGATTAGTTGGGAATCAGAGATTGTTGAGGTAGATATTCCAGACTCGGGTGGGAGCAGGACGGTTCATGATGACCATGATCAGGGGGTCACTGAAGATGAACCACATACTCCAAGATCGGATATTCCACTGCGCAGATCCAGCAGATTGTGTGGATCTCCTGATAGGTATTCTCCTTCGAATTACTATTTGTTGTTAACAGATAGTGGTGAACCAGAGTTTTATGCAGAGGCTGTTCGTAGTGCACTTAGTGATAAGTGGAAAGCTGTGATGGATGATGAGATGGACTCATTGAAGGCCAATAAAACTTGGGAGCTGATTAAACTGCCTAAGGGGAAGAAAGCGTTGCATAACAAGTGGGTTTACAGGATCAAGGAGGAAGCAAACAGCAGTAAACGTTACAAGGCAAGGTTGGTTGTAAAGGGGTTTCACCAAAAGTATGGTATTGACTACACCGAGGTCTTCACTGTTGGGTTTCGATCAAACATGCGCAGCGGAAATTAGCATTTAAAATTTTGAAACCCAAAGCCCATAGATCCGTTCATATGATTAAATCAAATACAACAAGATGAATAGAGGAATAACTAACCCTTGATGGCTATCAAATTTTTCTCTTGGTCTTTGGTGGAGATTTTGAAACTTGATCAAGAACGCGAACCTTGAAGATGATGAGCTTCACCCTCTAGCGGTATCCACACCACGAACGAATATCAAGCAACTTCTTGATCTTGGTTGCTAGACCAAATTGTGAAACACACTTTCACAATTGCAAGAACTATATGGAATTATGAATATTCTTGTTCTTCACTTTTGGGATCTTAGAACAAGAAAAATAACCTCTCAAAACCTTATGGAGGCACTCAAAAAAAAAAATGCTAATGGCTGCTGAAAGGATCTTTAAATAGGTCCCAATCCTTAACCCTTAAGGACTTAGGAATCCTAAATCCCGTCACCAAATTAGACAACAAGGAATTCTGGCCGACTTGACTGGCACGGTCGTGCCCTATAAACTGGCACGGTCGTGCCATCAGGTCCGCGTGATTTCCCCAGTCGACCAATTTCGGCACGGTCGTGCTTGACTTCTTGGCACGGTCGTGCCAAACATGTCGACAGATTTGCCTTGGTTTGGATTTATGGCACGGCCGTGCCATTTTAAGGCGTACGACCGTGCCAGAGCGAAAACCTGACATTTTTCCATAATTCCAATTTTGTCCTTTATGATTCGTTCTATTTGTGTGTGACCCTCTAGGATTACACTAAGTTGGCAATGGGCTCAAACATGAACCCATAAGATATGATTAGGTTCTAGCAAACCGTCATACCTATCCAAATAGTGTAACTAGATACAATTTCGCATTCCTTTAGAATATGTCACAATCCCTTTCTCCACGATGTCATTGAACACAAGTCATGGTCAAACAGTCAACTTGTTTTGTTCAATACTTTCTCGATTCCGAATATGTTGATAATTCAAATGCTATTGATCCAATCAATCCATTTGAGTCCGGCCGAACATTTCATCAACATCATTCCTTCGAGGGGCCCAAGCTTGACATCTCTCCGTGGAGGGACAAATCCATTTAGCTTATTATTCTTCCCAACGGGAATCCGATTATGCCAATCATACCCTTTATAACTACCGTGTTAAGGTAGCGTTTGAATATGTCAAACACAATGTTCATCAAGTGGAAGACTATAATAACTTCATGTCTAAGGATTCAAATGACATAACTAATATGAGATATATGTACGACATAGACCATGACATAAATCTCATGCAGCGGGTCAAGTCCAGTACCTTGTTCCAAACAAGTACCCATAAATCTAACATGATCATCCCATGATCATTTAGCCTTTATACTAGTGCTTAACAAGCACTAGGGACGGGGATTATTATAAGTAAACATGAACAACAATAATAATCAAAACATCTCTTTATTGATATGAAATAAATGATAACAATTACAACATTTATTAAACGTGCCTAGGGCACCACTACCAACAATCTCCCACTTGCCCTAGGCCCAATCTCCCATGTATCTAATACCCATGGACCTAACATGACCATCATGTTTAGCTTGTGGAAGTCCCTTTGTTAGCGGGTCCGCAACATTGTCATCAGTAGGTACTCTGCATATATTTACGTCTCCCCTATCAACGATCTCTCGAATGATATGAAAACGCCTAAGTATGTGTTTGGATTTTTGATGTGCTCTTGGTTCCTTTGCTTGAGCAATAGCACTATTATTGTCGCAATAAAGGTCTATTGGACTAGCAATACTAGGAACCACTTCAAGTTCAGTTATGAACTTCTTAATCCAAACAGCTTCCTTTGCAGCATCCGATGCAGCAATATACTCAGCTTCTGTTGTAGAATCAGCAGTTGTACTTTGCTTGGAACTCTTCCAGCTTACAGCTCCACCATTTAACATAAACACAAATCCCGATTGCGATCGGCTATCATCTTTGTCGGTTTGGAAGCTTGCATCCGTGTAAGCATTTACAACGAGATCATCTTCCATTCCTCTATAGACCAAAAACGAGTCTTTAGTTCTTCTCAAGTACTTAAGAATCGATTTTACAGCTATCCAGTGATTTTCGCCAGGGTCAGATTGGTATCTACTTGTCATGCTCAAAGCATAAGACACATCCGGCCTAGTACAAATCATGGCATACATGATGGACCCAATTGCCGAAGCATATGGAACATCATTCATTTTCTCACGCTCATCGTTTGTCTTAGGACATTGAGTCTTGCTTAGAGAAACTCCATGTAACACGGGCAAGGTCCCTCTCTTAGAATTTTCCATACGGAATCTTCTAATGACCTTGTCAATGTATGTACTTTGGCTTAAACCAAGCAGTCTCCTTGATCTATCTCTATAGATCTTAATGCCAAGAATATATGCGGCTTCACCCATATCTTTCATTGCAAAACACTTTCCTAACCAAGTCTTCACAGACTGAAGTGTAGGAATGTCGTTTCCAATGAGCAATATGTCATCCACGTATAAAACAAGGAATAGCACTATGCTCCCACTAATCTTCTTGTATACACAAGGCTCATCTTCGTTCTTGATGAAACCAAACTCTTTGACCGATTCATCAAAACGGAGATTCCAACTCCTAGAAGCTTGCTTCAATCCATAGATGGATCTCTGCAATTTGCATACCTTAGAATCTTGTTCAAAACCTTCTGGTTGTGTCATATACACATCCTCTTGAAGTTTTCCATTCAGGAAAGCGGTTTTGACGTCCATCTGCCATATTTCATAGTCATGATATGCGGCAATGGCAAGCAAAATTCTTATAGACTTGATCATTGCTACGGGTGAAAAGGTCTCATCATAGTCAATACCATGAACTTGCCTATAACCTTTCGCTACAAGCCTAGCTTTGTAAGTATGCACCTTCCCATCCATGTCAGTCTTTTTCTTGAAGACCCATTTGCATCCTATGGTTTTTACACCTTCGGACGCATCAATCAAATTCCAAACATGATTGTCTTGCATGGATTGCAATTCGGATTCCATGGCTCCAAGCCACTTGTCCGAATCAGGAGAAGACATCGCCTCTTGGTGGTTGACGGTTCATCATTCTCAATGATTTCTACCTCATTACTATCCGTTATGAGAAATCCATATCTCTCGGGCTCGGATCGTAACCTACTAGATTTGCGAGTTGCTTGTGTACTTTGAACAGGTTCCACAACTCCTTGTGGTTCTTGTTCTTGTTCCACTATTGGTTCAATGTTATTTTCTGGGTCTCGAATTTCTTCAAGATTTATTTTACTCCCACTGATTTCTTTGGAGAGAAACTCTTTCTCTAGAAAGACACCAGTTCGGGCAACAAATACTTTGTTGTCCTCTCGGTTGTAAAAGTAATATCCTTTAGTTTCCTTAGGATATCCCACGAAAATACATTTATCAGATTTGTGTGCAAGTTTGTCTGAGATAAGTCTTTTGACAAAAACTTCACAACCCTAAATCTTCATGAAAGATAGACAAGGCTTCTTTCCGCTCCACATCTCATATGGAGTCTTTTGAACCGATTTAGTTGGAACACGATTTAGTGTGAAAGCAGCGGTTTCTAGAGCGTAACCCCAAAAGGATATTGGAAGATCAACTTGACTCATCATTGATAGAACCATGTCTAACAAAGTCCGATTCCTCCTCTCGGACACACCATTCCATTGTGGTGTTCCCGGTGGAGTCAATTGTGAAACTATTCCACAATTCTTTAGATGATCATCAAATTCTTGACTTAAGTATTCTCCACCTCGATCTGATCGTATTGCTTTTATACTTTTGCCAAGTTGTTTTTCTACTTCATTTTGAAATATTCTAAATATCTCAAATGCTTCACTTTTATGTTTCATTAGGTAAACATACCCAAATCTACTATAATCATCAGTGAAGGTTATGAAGTATTGAAATCCTCCCCTAGCATTGCTACTTAATGGTCCGCATACATCGGAATGTATCAACCCCAATAAGTCGCTTGCCCTTTCACCCAACTTGGTAAAAGGTGTCTTAGTCATTTTTCCAAGAAGACACGACTCACAAGTATCATATGCCTCTAAGTCACATGAACTCAAAAGTCCGTCCCCATGGAGTTTTGAGATACGCTTCTCATTAATATGACCAAGACGGCAATGCCACAAATAAGTATGATTTACATCATTAGGTTTAGATTTCTTATTTACATGATAGACATTATTTTCATTCTTGACATCCAAGATATAAAGGCCATTAAATGAATTAGCAATACCATAAAGCACATCATTTAAATAAATAGAAAATTTCGTATTCTCAATAAGAAACTTAAAACCTTCATTATCCAAACAAGAAATTGAAATAATATTTCTGCTTAAATCCGGAACATAATAACAATTGTTCAAAACAAGAATTAATCCGGAAGGTAAAGTGACTTCATAAGTCCCTACGGCTAATGCAGCAACTCTTGCTCCATTTCCCACGCGTAGATCTACTTCACCTTCTTTAAGCAGTCTCCTATTCTTTAGTCCCTGCACATTTAGAAAAATGTGAGAACCACATCCGGTATCCAATACCCAAGAATCAGTGGTAGAAAGGAGAATATCTATCATATAGATACCTGAAGTCGACGCAGCCTTGCTGCCCTTCTTCTTCTTTTGCTCTTCCAAGAAAGCCTTGCAATTACGTTTCCAATGACCAATTTCTTGACAATGGAAACAAATTGCATCCTTTTGTGTATCGGGTTTTGCCTCAGAAGCCTTGGCAACCTTTGCCTTGCTTATCTTGGGTTTGACAACTTTTGCCTTACCCTTGCCTTTGGCACCAGGCTTCTTCCCATCATGAACCAAGAGCACGGGAGAACCTTTCTCCACAATTTTCATCTCTGCAGTTTTGAGCATCCCATGCAACTCAGAGAGATTCTTATCCATTCCATGCATGTTATAATTCATCACAAACTGATTATAACTTTTAGGCAATGAATTAAGAATGAGATCCGTGGCTAGATCCAATGGGATTGGATAGCCAAGTTTCTCAAGGTGCTCTACATAACCTTTCATTTTAAGAAAGTGAGGACTCACTTGTTGCCCTTCATTCATTTTACAAGTAGTGAATGCAACAATGGTCTTGTACCTCTCTTGCCTAGCTTGCTCTTGAAACATGGTTCTCAACTCCACGCCTATCTCATAGGCTTCCAAATGTTCCAAACTTTGTTGGAGTTTTGAACACATAGCAGCAAGCATGAGACAACTTACATCTCTAGAATCATTACGATGTTTCTTGTAATTGTCCCTTTCTACCCTAGGGGCAGTAGGCGGTGGTTCAGCAGGGAGAGGCCCATCGAGAATGTACAACTTATCTTCTCGCCTAAGAACGATTCTTATGCTACGGATCCAATCCATAAAGTTTGTACCATTCTCTTCGAGCTTATCCTTCTCAAGGATCGATCGCAACGACATTGATTGAGTGTTATTAGTCATTATCTACAAATATGCAAAATTTCCAAAATTTAATAAGTACCGATTTTCATTAAAGAGATAAATAATGTATTTTAAACAAAATACTCCCACTAAATTATATAACCTTCTTATACATCCAATGTATAATATAATTTAATTGGGTTGAGATCCCGCTTTAATCTAATTTTGAGTACGCATTGGCGCACCGCTCAAAATTAAATCAATTCGGTAGACAACTCTTGTCAATCATATCTCATATGACTCTCAGTTTTTTTTTTTTTTCATGAGATTCTTTAATAAATCTCATCTTTGCCTTAAGCTCAAAACTGTTTTGACGCTTAATTAGGTCCAACCATTTTAAACGCATAGGAAACTCTTATTCACTCATCTTGCTCAAACATGAATAAAATCAATGCACCTCGCTTTGGCGAGCCCACATAAAATTACTCATGTATAAACAAGTGTTTTAATCATGGCATGGCAAAAGGACTTAAAACTTTCTTTGAAGGTTCATCACATATAGCATATAACACATTTATGAGCACATAATATAAACATGTTACACATCAAGTTTAGCCACTAAATTAATCTCCATTAATTTAAGCATAATATTTATGTGTCATTAGTTTCTCTATAATTATGAGGATGAGACTATTTGAACTTTGGTTATCATCTCCAAATCAAGACAACAAGAAGTGCGACCGAAACTAAGCCATATGGCATCCACAATTCCACACTAATTCAAGAAACCAAGAAAGTAGTCCATGTGGCCGAAACTAAGCAATAGATGGTCTCAATGAACGTAGGCCAATTGCATTCACAATTCCACATGGATCTCCAATCTTTGAATCAAGAACTTTGTTTCTTAATTTTAGCAATTATGAACTCTTCATAATTCTAACTTCGTTTTATCTTTGAAACTTCGATTGCGATCAACCTTGGGAAACACAATCTCGATGAACGTAGATTAGCCATCCAAACCTTGAACCAATCTTAGACTCACAAGACTAAAACAAATAGGAAATTTAAACCCAAGATCCACACCCAAGACCCAAGCCCTTCCCCGCGCCAAACCCTAGGTCCGGCCGGGTCAAGGTATGGGTCCGGTCGGACCCTTCCGAAAATCAAAATTTTAAAGTTCCAAATTTGTCTCAAAATTGTTTTTCCCGATTCAATAAGGATTTGGTGTTCTTGGTGATCCAATCACCATGATCAACAAAACCTTGAATAAACAATTTATTCTTGAATCCCTAGAATATCAAAACTTTGATCCAATCAAAAATTGATAATCCAAACAATTTTAAATCCACCATAATTTTTATTGCGATTGAATAGTGCGATTAAAGTTTCTAAAACAATAAACCACATAAAATCATATAACACATAAACATCACGTAATCCAATATTCATATCATGGTAGGCACATAAACAATTTATATACACAACATGATCTTAGTATTGAAATAATCAACATGAACGGGGCTCTGATACCACTGTTGGGTTTCGATCAGACATGCGCAGCGGAAATTAGCATTTAAAATTTTGAAACCCAAAGCCCATATGATTAAATCAAATACAACAAGATGAATAGAGGAATAACTAACCCTTGATGGCTATCAAATTTTTCTCTTGGTCTTTGGTGGAGATTTTGAAACTTGATCAAGAACGCGAACCTTGAAGATGATGAGCTTCACCCTCTAGCGGTATCCACACCACGAACGAATATCAAGCAACTTCTTGATCTTGGTTGCTAGACCAAATTGTGAAACACACTTTCACAATTGCAAGAACTATATGGAATTATGAATATTCTTGTTCTTCACTTTTGGGATCTTAGAACAAGAAAAATAACCTCTCAAAACCTTATGGAGGCACTCACAAAAAAAAAATGCTAATGGCTGCTGAAAGGATCTTTAAATAGGTCCCAATCCTTAACCCTTAAGGACTTAGGAATCCTAAATCCCGTCACCAAATTAGGCAACAAGGAATTCTGGCCGACTTGACTGGCACGGTCGTGCCCTATAAACTGGCACGGTCGTGCCATCAGGTCCGCGTGATTTCCCCAGTCGACCAATTTCGGCACGGTCGTGCTTGACTTCTTGGCACGGTCGTGCCAAACATGTCGACAGATTTGCCTTGGTTTGGATTTATGGCACGGCCGTGCCATTTTAAGGCGCACGACCGTGCCAGAGCCAAAACCTGACATTTTTCCATAATTCCAATTTTTTCCTTTATGATTCGTTCTATTTGTGTGTGACCCTCTAGGATTACACTAAGTTGGCAATGGGCTCAAACATGAACCCATAAGATATGATTAGGTTCTAGCAAACCGTCATACCTATCCAAATAGTGTAACTAGATACAATTTCGCATTCCTTTAGAATATGTCACAATCCCTTTGTCCACGATGTCATTGAACACAAGTCATGGTCAAACAGTCAACTTGTTTTGTTCAATACTTTCTCGATTCCGAATATGTTGATAATTCAAATGCTATTGATCCAATCAATCCATTTGAGTCCGGCCGAACATTTCATCAACATCATTCCTTTGAGGGGCCCAAGCTTGACATCTCTCCGTGGAGGGACAAATCCATTTAGCTTATTATTCTTCCCAACGGGAATCCGATTATGCCAATCATACCCTTTATAACTACCGTGTTAAGGTAGCGTTTGAATATGTCAAACACAATGTTCATCAAGTGGAAGACTATAATAACTTCATGTCTAAGGATTCAAATGACATAACTAATATGAGATATATGTACGACATAGACCATGACATAAATCTCATGCAGCGGGTCAAGGCCAGTACCTTGTTCCAAACAAGTACCCATAACTAACATGATCATCCCATGATCATTTAGCCTTTATACTAGTGCTTAACAAGCACTAGGGACGGGGATTATTATAAGTAAACATGAACAACAATAATAATCAAAACATCTCTTTATTGATATGAAATAAATGATAACAATTACAACGTTTATTAAACGTGCCTAGGGCACCACTACCAACATTCACTCCTGTTGTGAAGATGACCACTATCAGAATGGTTCTGGGGATAGTAGTGGCAGATAACTTGTTGCTTGAACATATGGATATAAAGACGGCCTTTCTTCATGGTGATTTGGAGGAAGAAATTTACATGAAACAACCAGAGGGATACTTGTCTAAGGGTAACGAGGAACTGGTTTGCAAATTGACTAAGAGCTTGTATGGCCTTAAACAAGCTCCTAGGCAGTGGTACAAAAAGTTTGATGGATTCATGCATGACATTGATTTTATCAGATGTGAGGTGGATCATTGTTGCTACTTCAATAACACTGACAACGGGTACATAATCTTGCTATTATATGTGGATGACATGCTAATAGAGGGCTCTAGTATTAGAGAGGTAAACATATTGAAGGCACAGTTATCAGAGTGATTCAAGATGAAGGATTTGGGGGAGGCCAGAAAAATATTGGGCATGCGGATTGACCAGGATAGGGAGTCGGGTAAGTTGGTTCTTTCACAAGCAGAGTACGTCGAGAAGGTCTTGGCAAGATTTTGCATGGAAGAAGCAAAGCCAACGGGTACACCATTGGGTATGCACTTCAAGCTATCTGAGAAGGACTCACCTAAGGGCAAGGAAGAACGTGACAAGATGGAAAGGACTCCACATGCTTCGGCAGTGAGGAGTCTAATGTATGCAATGGTGTGTACGAGGCCGGACATTGCACATGCGGTGGGAATAGTCATCCGGTTCATGGGCAATCCAGGGAAGCAACATTTGTTAAATGGATCTTTCGTTACTTAAAGGGTACTGCTGGTAAGGCTCTATGTTTCTCAAGCAAGGATGTCCTGTTAGCGGGTTATGTTGATGCGGATTTGGCATTAAGTGATCTTGATAAGAGGAGAAGTACTACGGGTTATGTATTTACATTGGGTGGTACGGCTATCTCATGGGTTCTAAATTGCAGAAGATCGTGGCTCAGACGACTGCAGAAGCAGAATATGTGGTAGTGACAGAGGGAAGTAAAGAGATGGTATGGTTGCAGAACTTCTTGGGTGAACTTGGGAAGACGCAAAGTGGTAATGCTCTCTATAGTGACAATCAGAGTGCAATACATCTAGCAAGGAATCTGGTGTTTCATTCTAGGATGAAGCACATCGAGCTAAGGTTTCACTACATCAGACATCTCTTGGAGAGGAAGATCTTAAGGCTGGAGAAGATTTTGGGATCGGAGAACCCGGCTGACATGTTGACCAAGGTGGTAAACCTTGAAAAGTTAAAGCTATGCATAACTTCAATTGGGCTTGGGGAATAGAAAAGGAGGAAGGAACTACCATGATCGAGGTGAGCACTAGGAAGACACTAAGGATGAGTTGAAGATGGATACGGGGCTGATATACGCGGTTGATCTCTAGGTGGGAGATTGTTGGAGTAGAGATCGTTCAAAGAAACGAAGAGAAGAAAATTGACACCGGGAGCGAGCGGGTGCCTGCTACTGACCAGGCGGGCGCTCATGTGGACAGAAGGCTCGTGGCTTTCTAATTTCTAATTCAAGCGGGCACTTGCATAGGACCAGGCGGGCGCCTGGTGCCGCGTTACAGAATTCGGGAATAGCAGTATTTTTGGGATTTCTCTTATGTTTAGGTTTAGGTCTTATTCTAGGATGCATATATAAGCAATGTTCCGCCCCCATACTCATTGTAACTCAGATTTATCATATTATAGTGCAAGATCCTGGCTTGGTAGTGCCCCCAGACGTAGTCAAACATATTGACGAACTGGGTAAACAATTTCTTGTGTCTTTTGCTTTGCTTTATATTTCTTGTGCTTGTTTGTGGTGCTGTGTTTCTTGCGATTTGCTTGGGTGTTTGGAGGGCTATTCCACAACACTGTATGATTGTGAAAGTCTTATGCAGGTACTCCAATCTCGAAAGTCGCACGACGTCCATATCAGATCCTCTCCAACAAACACTTTCTTGAATCAGAGTGAGTTTTATTTGAGTTTTTCAAAAAAAACTCGAACTACAAAGGTCTGATTCCCGAAAGGGATACGTAGGCAGCCTGTCACCTCAGTTGCGACCACACACTCATCGAAACGTTGAAAAGGGAGAGTCTGTCACCTCAGGTACGACCACACACTCATCAAAATGATGCAAAGGAGAGCCTGTCACCTTAGGCGCACATACACTCATCGAGACGATGCAAAGGAGAGCCCCTCATAGGCGCGACCGCACATACCTAAAGATGCCCCAAAAGGCAGCCCCCACTATGAAAGAATAACATCCGGGAGGAACTCTAGATGGCCCCGCACATCCGGTGGTGTCTTGCACGACAAGAGGCAAAAACCTCAGCACACAACAACTACAAAGCCCCTGGATCCGCCGATAGAAGCAACTTGCAGCGTATCCTTGATCTATAAATGTGTGATTGAATTTTTATCTTTTGCTTGCCATGCCATCATTATTCCATGCCATCATATCATATCATGCCCCATGCAGTGCTGCAGCCCCCATTCCCTAGCATGTCATTTTGCACGCTCCTATGCTCATCATGCTATATCTTTGCTGCCTTTACTTACAATTAATCTTCTAGGCTTGAGAAAATCTAGGTCTCGCCTTCCTCAAAAATTTTTCCGTCCCTAGGCTTGAGAAAATTTAGGTCTCGCCTTCCTCTAAAATCGTTTTCGCAAAACCTCGATGGCAAGAATATTGCTAATCCTCAAAAAACTGCTTTCTCAAAAAATTCGATGGCAAGAAAATCGCCTCATTCTCAAAATCATTTTCCCAAAATCTCGATGGCAAGAAAATCGCCTCGCTTTAAAAAAAATGTTTTCATAAAACCTCGATGGCAAGAAAATCTCCTCATTCTCAAAAATTACTTTCACAAAAACTCAATGGCAAGAAAATCGCCTCGTTTTCAAAAAAATGCTTTCACAAAAACCTCGATGGCAAGAACATTTCCCTCATTCACAAATCATCTTTGTAGGCTCGAGACGACGATTAGTTCTCACCCTCAAAAATTTTGGTTACCCCTCTGGTCATTTTTGGATTTATTCGAATCTGACCCTCTAAAAATTTGGTTACCCCTCCGGTCATTTTTGGATTTATTCGAATCTGACCCTCAAAAAAATTTGGTTACCCCTCCGGTCATTTTTTGATTTATTTGAATCTGACCCTCAAAAACTTTGGTTACCCTCCGGTCTCTTTTGGATTTATTCAAAATCGACCCTCTAAAAATTTGGTTACTTTTCCGATCCACTCTGACACTAGAGTTGGATGGATCAAGGACTGGTTACCCTCGGTCCTTTCGGCTTAACCGAATCTGACCCTCGACGTAGTTTGGTTACCCCCTGGTCCTTTTCGTCTTAACTGAATCTGACCCTCGACGTAGTTTGGTTACCCCCTGGTCCTTTTCGGCTTAACCAGATTTGACCCTCGACGTAGTTTGGTTACCCCCGGTCTTTTTCGGCTTAACCGGATTTGACCCTCGACGTAGTTTGGTTACCCCTTCGGTCATTTTTGGATTTATTCGAATCTGACTCTCAAACAAATCGCTTTAGGATCGAGATTCCTCCCAAAAATCTCACCTTTAAAACCAAATTGACTTATAGGCCGACAACCCCCTAGAAGTCACCTTCAAACCCCTTCGACGTATAGGCCGACAACCCCCTAGATGTCCCTCAAAATCAATTTCGACTGATAGGCCGACAACCCCCTAGCAGTCCCCTCAAACCAATTTGACTTGTAGGCCGACAACCCCATAGAAGTCCCTCAAAATCAATTTCGACTCATAGGCTGACAACCCCCTAGCAGTCCTTTCAAACCAATTCGACTTTTAGGCCGACAACCCCCTAGAAGTCCCTTCAAATCAATTTCGAATGATAGGCTGACAACCCCCTAGCAGTCCCTTCAAATCAATTTCGACTTATAGGCCGACAACCCCCTAGAAGTCACCCTCAAATCAAATCGACTGATAGGCCGACTGACCCCCTAGCAGTCTTTCAAATCCCTCTGACTTATTAGGCCGACTAATCCCCTAAGAGTTATGGTACCTTCAAGATACTTTTAGGCTCGAGACGCCTCCCGAAAGTCTCTCCCCTCGACGTATATTTTTTACTTTTCTTTTTGGTCTGTGCCGGCGCCCGTACGGACCTCCCTCAGAACTACGCCCCGACTTGATTCCCGAAAAGGATACGTAGGCAACTCGAATAGGAGCTCAGTTGCCGATTACTTCAAATGTCATGTTTTCTTTTCTTCCTCTCTTTCTCATCCCCAACAAAGAGAATTCGAATTCTCAATGCTTTCCCCTTGGCTCAGAGATTCTGTGATCTTATTCACCTAGCCATTCCTCCAGCCTGTTGCCTCGCCGAGAGGTTTACTTCTCAACCTTCATGTTCCCAGTCGAATTACGATCGGTCTGATTCTCGTAAGAGATACATAGGAACTTGGGACTCCGAGTTCGACCATACCCCTTTTGTTAGTTGGTTTGCTTTCCTGCTTGAGTAGAACTACGGAGGCTTGATTCCGGCAAGGGATACGTAGGAAGCCCTACTTTGGGCCAGCCGTTAAACCGAGACGAGATCGGTTGTCTATATTGTGATCGTCGAATCCTCCTTACTTTGTAATGTGAATTCGACGAGGGGCTCTGTAGACACCCCGATCTCGCACCCCTTAAAACCTACCCTTTAATTGGTCTAAGACGCGATAATCGACCTAAACCCCCAGATTTGGCCGTACGGACTACCGTACGCCTTATCGGTGTATCGGATGCAAAATCCGAGTCCGGATTCGTGATCAGGACTCAAAACCGAGTAAAAAGGTCTTTCCTCGAAATTTCGCGTGTCGGGACCCCTCGCCGGGTCCCGCACTGCCTAAAATGCCTTTTACCCGTCATCTAATGCATTAAAAATATTATCTATGTATTCCTTGCTTTCTAACCTTTTGTAGGTACACCGGCTCGACCAGAAAAATCAACCGAGCAACTTTCCTGTTGGGCTCGCTGGCAACCGGGACACCGGAGCGCGTACAACGGAGCAATTACGGAGAGGAAAGTCGGAGCTGGAACAAGAGTGCACCAAGACTACCTGGACCAGCCCCTTAGTGCCACTTGTCAATTTGTGGTTGGTCAAGAGAATTAATTTAAAAAATGAAAATTGGGTACCAAGTTTGGGGTGCACGGCCGAGCGCTTTAAACTGCGCGGCCGTGCAACCCCTTTTCCAGCTTTTTCGAATTTTCTCCATGGCCATCATTTCTTGCCATTTTTTCTTCCTCTTCCTCTTCACTCCTCCTCCCACAACCACTCCTTTACTACCCCTAAACCATCCCCTACTACCCTATGTCTTGCTCCCCAATTCTCTCCCCCCTCCTCCTAAATGACTACCCAATTTGCTCCCTCATCCTAACCAATTCTTACCAATTCTTACCACAACTCTTCTCTCTAACACTTCTCTCTAACCAGCCCTCTCTCTCAACTCTCTCAGTCCTAAACACTCTTCTTACCTCCTTCATAGCCCCACCAATTGGCCACCATAAGCCCACCACAAAACCACCACCAAACCACCATTAAACCACCACAAAACAACCCAAACACAACTCAAACTCTAGCAATCTCAAGCTTTCCAACTCTCAAACAACTCAAACAACAAAAAAAATCCTTCCCTTGGAAGCAAAGGAATCACACCACCCCCTAACCTAGGAAAGTTTCCTTCATGTAACTCATTAGATTTAAATATGTAAGTTTGAATGAGTTGTTTGGGAATCTAGTCAACTAGTGACTAGATTCCCCATTTTTATTTATGTAACTATGTTTTGACTTTGTGAATAAAGATGTTTCATGTATTCCAAATGTTTGAATCTCTGTTCTAGCATGTGTATATATGTTTTGGGTTCATTTTGGTGTCAAACTCATGCTTTAAATCATAAATCCCAGCAAGATATGATTCTTTTACTCAGCATGCTTACAATCTGTCCTCTTCTTCTTCTTTCATGTTTTATCTCGTTTTTGTTGATTTTTGTGCATAAATAGATGCATGATAATGTTAATAACATATCAATAAATAAGTTCCTAAAGTTCTATGGGTTTTCCCTGAGTTCATGCCATGTTTTGATACCTATCTTCATGCTATGTATAATCTGTCCAGTATGTGCTGTTTAAACCAAGGCTTTTGATGTGCTGTTTTCTCTATCATAACTCCGTTTCTAGATCTAACTCAAAACATCAAAGTTGTTCATTACATATTGAATATGATGCATGACAAGTTTCGTGGTCCCATTACATGTCTAGGTCATGTTTTGATAGGTATTTTCGTAGTTCAAACCTGCTGCCTTCCTTGCTGCACTTTTGACTAACCTGGGTTTTCAAGTCTAAAAACCTATCAAACCTCGATTTCTAAACCAAAGTCAAAACATGATAAATGTTATTAACAAGCTAATAAATATTTTCATGTCTTTGAAATGATTTTATGACCTGAGGAAAGGCTTCTTTCCATTTTATGAATCAAGTGTTTGCTCTCAGATTCATGATTTCCAGATTCTGACATATAAATGTCAGAACACTTTTGAAGCATTAAAACTTATCTTCTAACTTTGAATATTGGCACATATCATCTTTAATATATGATATTCAACTTTTGTGTTTCATTTTTTTTCCAGATTCATGAGTTATCATAGTGTAAATTATCCATCAAAATCTGATATGCTATGCTTTGCTGTTCTGGGCTGATTTCATATTTATGTTCTTGAAATGATATGAGCATGAAATAATAACCTAAAAACCCAACCAAAATTCATACGTGTTCTCTAACATCTTGGGAGTGAATCCCAAGTTTTAGATCTTTTTTTGGATAGGTATTTCACAGGTACGATCCATGGAGATTCACATCAAACCATGAACTTGGAGATCAATTTGGCACCCGGACATTCTTTCATGGGATTTATCCCATTTTTTGCATATATGTATTATTTGTACAATATTCCTCCCTTTCCCCTTTAATTGTTCATACTTGTATACATGTTTCAAAACCTTTTCGAAAATCAATCGGGAACTTACCCAGACCGGTTCCCGGTTGTGATCAAATGAATCGACCTAGATTAGGAGACTCCTTATACATAAATACACACATTCTTTCAAGTTAAGGCATAAAATCAATCTTTCAAATAAGGCATTAAAATCAAGCGTAGGCGGAAGCATGCTAGAGACCGTAAGGGCGAGGGGAGTGCTGCTAATCACCTTCTCCTCTCGTAACTTAGCCCCCGAACCCACTTCAAAATCTAAAAAGGTTTTATCTCTATTTTCCTTAATAAAATGAGGTGGCGACTCTCTGATTTTCAAAACCAAAGGAGGGTAACCATTGTGTGAGAACCGAGTGGATTCAAGACGCATTCGCACGAGGCAAGCTAGTCGCTCTTACACGAACGACCGGTTAGGTTCGCGCGCGGGCTCTCACAGTATAGATCAAGCTTTAAACAAAGAGAAAAATTTGGGGGAAACTAGTTTCTCCATAAGTTATAAAAAGTCATGTTTTTATAAGGGTTAAAGTTTAGGGTTTAAGGTTTAGGATTTAGGGTTTAGGGTTTAAGCTTTAAGGGTTAAAAAATGGATTTTTTATAACTTATGGAGGAACTTGTTTCCCCCAAAACCAACTCTTAAACAAATTTGGTAGGTAAATTTTAGCAATTGGCCCCAAGTTGGAAGGAAAAAGAAAGTCCATAATTGGATGGGGAGGGAGAAACCATGCCATCTATATATAATATTAAAGCAGAAATATTTCGAGCTTCCACAGCGCGCCACCTCATAATGCCATGTGTCGTCATTCTATTGGTCGGCACATTTTGGTGCTTTCAACTTAAAAAAATAAAAAAAAATAAAAAAATAAACTTACCTTTTAAAGATTTCGAACTGATAAGGAAAGACATTATGATAACACACAAAGAAGATTTAAAATTTAAAAAAATATCTTAAAATTATAAGTAACCTCTTCCCTATTAATATTCCTATATACCAAAACAAAGAAACTATTCATACTGTTCAAAATTTGATTATGCTATATACAGAACACATGATATTATGTATCCCAAAGAGAAAAGAGGCTCTGCTTCAAAAACGAAAAGAGGCTCTAGCATGTGTGGAGGTAGTAATGGATTATTTATTTGTTCTTTTACTTACATTCTTAATAACATTGGATCTAATGACATGATGTGTATTTGCAAAAATATGCAATAATCTTCCTCTTCTGATTTTGATAATAGGATGACTGCTCGCACACTATGAAGATGCACTACTAGGGGAAGGGGGAAGAACACTCAGTTTTTGCAATGAAAGTATACCATAGCCAAGAAAGGTAAGTTCGTAAATTATTTTACTTTTACTTTATTTTCACGTTTTCTTATGAAATCATGATTTTATTTATTTTATTTCGTAAATTATTTTACTTTTACTTTATTTTCGTATATTATTCCACTTTTACTTAATTTTTAATGAAAGTATACCATAGCAATGTCAACACATTAAAATATGGTCAGGGAAAATATTAAAATATAAAGACAAGTAATGAAGAATTGGAGATGGAACTTGAATTTATTTCAACAAGTATATGTATATATGCTTAATCAAATAAAATAATATGCATGGATCATATGTTTAAATAACTATTTATATTTTCAGATAATTAAGTTGAAGTGGTATCATTTGTTTTTTTATATATACATATTTTTTTGAAGCATATATATATATATATATATATATATATATATATATATATATATATATATATATATATATATTGTTAGAATATTATCAGTTATAATATTCGATCTATCTCATGTGAAAATTGTAATTATCTACTTTCCATGTGTATATCAATTAGCTATAAAGTTACTGTAAATAGTGCCTAATGGTTGATTTGGTTAACTAGGTTTATTGTCAATGATTATCATGTACTACTCCTTCTGTCCCAGACTAAGGTTCTTAGATTGACTTTACACGGAGATTAAGAAAAAGTAAATATTGTGAGTATGAAAAGTGAGGTAGGAGAGATAAAGTGGGTAAAAGGTTTTTGTTGTGAGAATGACAAGTGGGTCACATTGTCCATTTTAAGTAATAAAACAACTAAGAACCTTACTCTGGGACAAACCAAAAAGGAAAGTAAGAACCTTAGTCTGGGATGGAGGGAGTACAACCTATTCATATGTTATCAATGGAATGAAACAATTCACAGAAATAATATCTTTGATATATATCTATTTTTCTTCTGGTTAGTAAGGTTATAATGATCTTTAATTATCAAAACAAAACAATCTAAAATCTGTTTAAAATTAACCGTCCGAATTATTTTTTACCTATCTATATCTCCACGTAGCTTGATATGCATCCGTTGTGAAGAAGAAAAGCATGCAATGGATGAGGGTAGAGTGTGTTTTGGGGGAAACTAGTTTCCCCCAAACATTATAAAAAATACTGTTTTGATATAGGAAAAACCGGTTCATTAATAATTTGCGGTTCAAGAGGCTAATAAGTAGAACCGGTTAATGAATCTAGGGTATAAAACGTGGAAAACACACAGTAGCCCACACACATGCGATCTTTTCGGCCGAATTTCCCCTTCTTCCGCCATCTCTCTCTCTCTATCGCCATTGCAGACGAGATGAGCTTCAAAAAAACGATTGAAAAGGTATGAATCTTTATAAGTTTGTTCAACAATTATCACATTTTTTTTCTATTTGAATTGAAATTGATATTCGAATGAGCTAATTGATCTAATTGAAATTAATTTTCTCCTTATAGAAGATGGATATGGAGATGGAGATAGTAGATCACAATGTCATTGAATCAGAGGAGAGTGAGGCTGAAAAAGACAATGAAGATCAATTTGAAGAGATGGATATCTTCATTTGGCTCAAAAACACCAAATCTACACTTAATTTGAATCATGTAGTCGTTTGCTGCTCAAATTGAAATAGAGATGTTCAAACTGCTTAAATTGAAGTATAATTGATTTGGTGTAACTTGTTGTTTTAGTATAGTAACTTGGAGTTTTAGTATTGTTACTTGATTTTTTAGTACAGTAACTTGCTGTTTTATTATTGCAACCTGGTGGTTAATCAAGTTATATTATATCAGATCTATACTTGGAATTTTTGTAGTGTAACTAGATGTTTGAACAGACAAACTTGATATTATAATAACATTAAAATAAAGCATTTTGAACATCAACTTATATACAAATTGGTGTCATTTTAGTTTAGTAACTTAGTGTTTTAGTATTGTAACTTTATGTTTTAATACAGTAACTTGGTGTTTTATTAGTGCAAGCTGCTGGTTAAAGAAGTTATGCTATATCAGATCTATACTTGGTATTTTAGTAGTGTAACTTGGTCTTTGAACAGACAAACTTGACCTTATAATAACCATGCAATTTCTATTGAAATAATCATTTTGAACATCAACTGTAATATAACTTGGTGTTGTTTTAGTATTGTAACTTTATGTTTTAGTACAGTAACTTGGTGTTTATTAGTGCAGCCTGGTGGTTAATCAAGTTATGCAGTATGAGATCTACACTTGGTGTTTTATTAGTGTAATTTCGTGTTTTAACAAACAACCTTGATATTATAATAACCGTGCAATTTCTTTTGAAACAAGCAGTTTGAACAGGAGCTTATAATACAACTTAATACACATGTTTAGGCATAAAAACAGCAAGTTAATAACTTAAAACAATAAGTTTGGACTTAAAAACAATAAGTTTGGATTTCAAAACAAAAAGTTACAATTTCACTAACTAACACCCTTTCTAGACCTAGTTTGTCTAACATATGTTGCAGTCGAACTACCAGCTTTCTTCCTCTTCTTCTCCTCGTTGTCTTTGCTCCCAACAACCTTGTCAATGTGATCATGTTTGATTGCCGGAAAGTCTTCAACTTTATTCAACAAAGACTCCCTTTGCTTGTTTAAATCACTGAGAAACAAGTACCAAACTCAAAATACCTAATCAAGCATCACAAAAACTGAATAAAAATGCTTGAAATCAACACAATAAACGAACAAAATAGAGTGAGGATCAAGCAAAAAAAAACTTGAAATCAACACATACCTCCATCACGCCCTGGCTTCACTACGCCTTTCCTCGTTATTTTGGTTACAATCAAACGGTAGTTTGCGTCAAATAGAGTGAAATTAACGAACGACACAAGGTGAATCAAACAAATTTTACTTCAAATTGGAAAAATCAAACAAAAGAGTAGAAGGTTAAAGGCAGTCTTCATCGTTTTAGAGAGAGAGAACAACGAAATTTGAGCGCTGTGTGTTTTTGAGAGAGAAAAAGTATGCGCTTAGGTTTACCAGTTTAGTAAACCGGGTCAAAAGGACGACGTGGGTTTCAATCTCGGTCCGCTATGTGTGTGACGGTTTCCTCTTCAAAACCGGACTTTTTTAAAAATTTTCTGGTGAGGGTAATATATTATGCAATTTTTTTATTTATTTTTGTAAAATTGAAGGAAATAAAGAAACAGAATTTTATCATCAGAGTGTTAAACCCAAATAATCCAATTAATAAAATTGAAATTTATCTTTCTGCGTGAAATTAGGAAAATAATTATAAAGTTTACTTATTTTTAGTGGGAGTCGACAATAAGCAATCAAGGAAAAGTTTGTATGGCTTGTGTAATCTAAAAAAGTAATTGTATAATTTAATAAAAGAAAATACAAAATTTGATTGTGCACTTCAAATATTTTAGAAAAGTAATTGCATGTTTACATAATTTTAGTATCATCTGCCAATAGGTAATTATGAAAAATTTTGAATTCTAATATTATAACCAAGCTCTCTACACAACTCCATGCATTATTTTCTAAGCCTATGCTTAAATAAATCATTTTCAAATTATCAAAATTTCAAATTATCTAAAATTTTGGTTATTTTGAATAGAAATTTTCGGATTCAAAAAAGAAAAGTCTATATCCTTAAATAGATTATTTTTGAATTATCAAAATTTCAAATAATTTTAAATCGAGGTTATTTTGAATTGAAATTTTTGGATCAAAAAAGGAAAGTCTATTTACTTAAATACATAATTTTTCAATTATCAAAATTTAAAATCTTTTTCTATTCTGGTTATTTTGAATTGAAACTAGTCTTTTGCAGGAATCATTAATTTTTATTATCAAAAGACTTAAAGAAAAATGATTTCTAAGTATATTAGATAGCTTAGTTTTACTCTTTTGATCAAAGAGAGTCATATAAATAGTGTTAAAAAAATAATTCCAAACCTAGATACTCTTTTTATTTATATACTTTTTAAAACGACAATTTTAAATTGATATAATTGATGGTTCCTTGTATATTTGTTTTTGATATAATTACTTTTCAATAAAATGCTATGATATATAATTTTTTCTCTCTTGGTATCAAAATGGAAAAATAATATTCATAATAATGAAGAATGTAAATAAAAATATTAATATATTGATTAAATTTCTACAACCATTAAATAAAATATTAATATATTGATTAAATTTCTACAACCATTAAACAATCAATTTCCTAAAAAATATTAATATATTGTTTTAACATGTTTCTTTCACTTTTTAATGCTAATCCATCCATCCATATTATATATTAAAGGTGGAGAATTCTCAAGCTCCACAGCCCACCACGTGGCGGTTTTCAATTCGTCCATAAAATGTTGTCATTTAAAGAGAAAAAACATATCTTCTAAAATTCGCATGATTGAACTTTCAAAAAAAAAAAAATCGCATGATTGAGAATCTTTTCATTAATTTGTAAATTTTGAATTTCAAAAAAAAAAAAAAACTGTGATTGACTATCTTTACATTATTTTAGGTATGATTTGAATTTCAATCGCAAAAAAATACCATCTTCCAAAAAAATCGCCTGATTGGTAGTCATTAAAAAAATATGCGGCATTAACTTTACTTATTCATTAATATATAAATAAATACAAATCTTTAACCTCCTTCGTTGCATTCTTTTCTTTTCCCACAAAGGTTTTACTTTTCTTCCAGCCACCAAGAATATTCAAGTCTTCTGAGGTAATTCTATTTTTTTTTTAGTTCGCATTACGGTTCTCCCAATTATTTGACTACGCATGTAAGTAATTTTTGATTAATTTTTACAACTTCGTGTTATTATTTTACTGTTCATTTGTTTACATGTTCATAATTTTGTTTTTTTTTCTTCTAAATTTCAAACTATTAGACATATAAAGAGATACATAGCAGTGTTTTAATTTTTTGACTTCAAGTGTAGTGTTTGTTTCTGTCACCACGATTGGTTTAAGCAATGAGTTGAATGAATATGCCATAAATAAAGAAAAAAAAATCATGAATGTATAAGCTATTAAAAATTGGAGGGCCATAGTAATGCAAGCTCTTGAGTAATTACTTATACTTTTGTTTTTTATTTTCTCTATCAACAGTCTACTTTGAATTGTTCATATTCATATTCAGTTAGGACGGATTAATTTTAATGCCTGAGTAAAAAAAGTAAAAGATGTCGTATTCCTGCCGTTTGGAGCAATCAATTTTTATTTTTTTATCTTTGATGTTATAATGGGCAAAGAACGAATGACATCAATTCTTATAACTAAAATTTATTTTGTTCATAAAATATAGTCACGTTTGACTTTTCAATCTTTTTAATTTTATATATGAATTACATATAATGACATATGAATTACAGATAATGACAGCAAACGGTCGAGTGATGCTATCATTTTTTTTATCACATTCGCTACCAGTCTAAATTGGCAGAGTTCACAATTTTTTTTTTGAGTAGACGGGCCTGAAACAAGAAGATAGTCCTGATATATTGCTTAAGGTTTTTATTTTCTTATTTCAATACACGTATGTTATTATTTTCATTTATTAGCTTTAGGTTTTATTTGAATATCATTGCTATTGAATTTATTTTATACTAATAAATATTTTAATTATTGATACGCTCATAAATACAGGTGTCATATCTGTGGAGTTTGAAAAGTGAGGTCTACCTATTGCACACATTCTCCTTTTTATCAATTATCAAGATAAATCCCGTATTACCCATGTCGACAACAAGCAAGGAAACCGTTAAGCTAGAATAAATTTTAGGCAAATTTATTTTCACGTTGTCTTTGACTTTTAGTTGTTCTTGGTTAAACTTTGTTAGCCTAAAAGAGCATCCATTTAATAAAATTTTTTTTGATCTCTTTTAATATATAAGATTTGTTATGTCTTTATTTCTAATTTCTAATTTCTAATTTAGTTTATATACTAAATTTCTCTTCATAGGTCTATTATCTGATATTCACTTGACCAAAGCATATGTAAACCTTTCATTTAAAATTTACCGCATTTATGATGAGAATAACACCGATGCTTTATTGACCCACTGTTATTGATTTTTGATATATTATTTTATAATTTTTACAATTTTTTATTTACATCAAGAAATAATTTAAATGTAATTAAAAAGTTTATGAAATCAAGAAGGGAGGGGCTAATGCCACTACAATATTTACTTATCCACTACATTATTTGTATATTGACAAAATTATCCTTTGCATTTTGAAGAGTTAATTGAGTAATTTAAGGAGATACTAAATATGAATCACAAATTTTACTATCCATTATATTTACTAATTAAAAAATTAATTGCTCATATTCAAGTCCCATTTTACCTTTAAAATATTTATCATATTTAATAATAAAATAATTTTCTAGAGTAAACGAATCATTGTAATTTCATTTAGCTTCAATTTTATTTATTTTATATTTAAATTTTTTCTTTCCATTATTCACTGTAAATAAATCAAATTAAATGAGATATATATCCTTTTATTTTTTGGCTTAATAAAATGAATAAAATTAAATATATTTGACAAAATGATAAAACTACTATACAAGTTATGAATTTGTATATATTTTAATATTCTAAATTTACAATGAAGAAATATATTTTGTTAATGAACTTTTACGATAGTTTATTTTTATTTTTGTTTCTTTTCTCTTTACTTGAGACCATAAAATAATAAAACTACTAGGTAGATATAGAAATAAAATTCGGTAAATAAAGATATCTAATTTATTTTCATATAATAAGAACTATGTTAAACTAACTAACTTTATTTCCCAGCATATATCGTTAAACCATATTATAATTTCTTTCATATAAATTACTCCTTTTAGAAAGACACTTTATTTTTTTAGAAAATTGTGTCCCCGACTGAATGAAAGATAATAAGAAATTTTTTTATTAATAAATTTTCAACATTTTTTATGCTCCCCTTTGAAGATGAAAATTTTAAAGTTCAAAAGTAAATAACGAAAATATTCATATTTTTTTGCTATTAAAATGGATCAAAAATAAGTTTTTTTTAGAGTGTCTCTTAGAATCAAAATGTGTCATTTATTTTGGGACATAATAATATATATGTATATTAAATTAAATAAATAAATTGTTTTGGAGATCAAGAAAAAAAATCTAATATTTCGATAAACATTAATAGATTTGTTGGACAAATAATTTTTTTAGTATAAATAGTCTTTATTTAAGCAAGTGATTTAAGAGTAGAAAAATAATTCAATGCTATAAAGAAGGTAAGTATTTAGAGGGCAATTGTGTCAACAAAATTATTATTTCTCCTAAATTTTAGCATTTGTAGTGGATAAGTACAAAATGTAGTGGCATTAGCCACTCCCAATCAAGAATTGTAATAAAATATTTTAAAATACTGTGCATCAATCACGTATCCAACATGATAGTTTCGTTATTTATGTTATCTTTCAAAAAACGGGAATATAAAAATTACTACTTAGCTTATCTTCTAAAAAAAGATAGTATATATTTATAAAATTTATCTCCCTTAAAATAATTCGTTTGTTTAAAGAAAAAGTATTTTTTTATGTAAGTGTATAACAACAACATTAATATAACGGATCATTTGATTTGAAAGTAATAATTTTTTTGTAAGAAGTGAATAAACAAATAAACAAATTTGGAATTTAAAAAAATATAAACTTAGAATTAATTACTCCAGTTATTATGTTTAGAATTGATTTGAAAGTAATAATTATTTTGTAAGTGTAGACACCCCGCCTTGGACCTCTCACCCCGATTGCATACATAGTATTTTTACTTTACTTGTTTTTGTTAATTTCTGTTAGTTCGGTTAAGTTCCTAACTGATTCTGTTAGTTTTGGACTAAACTGCACAACAGAGTTAACTTTCTAGTCCATTCTGTCAAAATCGCCATTTCAAAGTCGCGCGCCTCCGCCCTTTGGGGCCAGAAGCGCGCGCCTCCCGCCGACTATACGGGATGCGCGCGCGTCTGGGCGTGTCAGTTACTGATTTCTGTCCAAGAATCTCTCCCTTACTCATTTTATATGATTTTGCCCGGGAAACTGATCTTTGCGACTCCGTTTTGGCACAAAAAACATCTCCTTTCAACTATAAAAACCCCTCAAATCCACCATTGGAAGGGGGTCTCTTTTTCATCTCTTTTGATCTCTTTTGATCTCTCTTTTACCTCTCTTGGACCTTCTTCTTAGACTTGAAACTTTTCTTACACACATACTATACACAATTCTATACACAAATTCTCCCTACAAGAGTTCTTCGTGACAAGACTCTACACAAATTGTTCTACAACAATTTCCCTACAACAACACCATTTTCAAGTCCAAGTTCAAAGTCCCTTTTCTAAAGGTACAACTTTTCTATTCTCTTATTTTATTTGTGTCCTACAAGTATGCAATCTCCATAAAAAGGGATACAACCAAAAGACCACTTCATTATTGAAATTTGGTCAAGGTTACATCCCAACATTCCAACATTAATTTAATTCCATTTAATCTCTTAATGTAATTGTTTAGCAAATATTCAACATGTAACTATTTGACACTCAATCAATAAACTCATTTAGCTTTCATTTTCCCCTTATCTTTACTTTGTAGTTGTTAGCATATTTTATCAATTGAAGGACATGTAAACCTAAGAACACCAAAAGTAGCAAGACCCGCGTAAGCGGGGCGGAGTGGGTGTTTAAGTACTTCCCACTCCGTCACCTAACCCCCGAACCCCTCATCTCAAGAATCTTTGGTTTCGTAATCAATAAAAAACGCTATTTTCTTATGTTTTCTCGCGTTCCTCTAAAACGTGGGTGGCGACTCTTAAAATCAAGTAGACATCCTAGGTTAATTCACCGCTCTAGCCAAGCCGTGGTTCCCCAGGGTATCAACAGTGGCGACTCCGCTGGGGAGATAGAGGGTTAAACTTGCATTTTCTGCTTTTGGTGTTCTTATATCTGTTTTCTGGGCATTCTGGTAAAAAGGGTAGGAAGCGCGCGCCTCCGGCCTTTTTGGCCTAAAGCGCGCGCGTCCGACCCTTATTACCAGAATCGCCCACCTTCCATCTTGTCCTTCAAATTTCATATTTCTATGCTAACAAGTTTCTACAGGGGAAAGTTACATAATTTGGAACCAGGGCAATCCCCTGAGTCCGCGGTTTCTTCTGACATTCTGACAGGTACCCCAAATGCGCGCGCCTCCCACATTCATGGCGCAATGCGCGCGCTTCCCACGTAACTGCCCTGAGTCGCGCGCTTCTGGGCCATTTTCCAGAACAGAACAGTGAACAAAATGGGCAGTTTTGACAGCGTGTGGGCACCGGGCCTGCATACCCCCCTTTTACTTTTGTTTATTCATTTTTATCGGTCACACGGGTGATTCGAAAGTTGTAAATTACGTGCTTATTTGTTTTTTTTTATTTCCTTTGAAAAAAAAATATTTTGTCACTTGTTAGACCTCACACTACGTTCACAATTCTTATCAACTGCTCACTATCGAGTCGCACAAGTCCAGCCCCAAACCCGTCGAGGCCCGTCCTAGGAAGTTTCAAGCTCCACTCGACCATGACTCTTTCGAAGCGGTAAACCTCAGCCCGTGGCGTAGTTCATGACTACATGCCGGGGGTAACCTTTAAGCCTCTCTTTAGCCGAGCACAAACCACACAATTCTAGTTAGGGTCTAACACTCCGTGACTCAAGTCGGTTTCCATGTGCCGAGATTTCCCTAAACTAATGTCTTCAAATCATACATGCACTCGTTGTTTTGGACGAAATAAAAATCCGTCCCCAAGTGGTTATTATGGACGAAAATAAAAATCCGTCCCCGCATGTATGCTTTACTACATTAATTTAGTTTAATCCCGACACATGTAGGATTCACAAGCGTGGTGGAATCCGATGAGTATATGGGATCACGAGAAGGTCTATATACTAGTGTGACGATTCCACTATTTTTCTAGAAACCCCAAAAAGGACTACGTCCTTCTGACTTTTGTAAATAAAAAAAAGAGTTTTTTCTTTATGTGGTTTGAGTCTTTTCTTTTGTTTGTGGGTGAAATAATTTTATCCAAAAGGTGTTTGTGTGGCCATCCTAAGATCGACCGTGTTCTCTCAATAGGTCCAATGGCTTCCAACGGCAACAACAACAAGGGTGAGAACATCTCCGTGTCCAACGAAAGGCTCTTCAACATAATAAGAGCCATGGGGGAACAAATGGATAGACTTGTCGAGGATGCCCGCCGCAAGGATGATTTGTGGAAAGACCGTCTTGATCTCGAGAGGAAAATTCACAAGGAAGAAGTGTCTGAACTTAAGGCTCGTTTGCAAGAGCTCACCGACAGCAAGGCAAAGGTCCACGGTAAAGCACGCTCAAGTTTATCACCCCTCAAAAGTCACAAAGGTGCCACCAACGACCGTGTCTATACCCCTCTCAATGGCATGACCATCACCGAAGCCTACGAAGCTCTCAAAACCAAGGGAAAAGTTTCTCCTCTCCAAGGGTACAAGCAACCACAACCGTTACGTCGCAACCATGCCCACCACAAGTGGTGTGACTATCACCAATGCAGCGGTCATCTCACCGAGGATTGCTTCTCCCTCCGCGACATCATCCAAGATTCGATTGACAATGGTGAGTTTACCGTGGTTGAGGAACAACAGTTAGAGAGTGACAACATGCAAGAACTCATCAAGGAAGGGGCTCAGATTTGAAATAGAGTCTGAACAAGAGATCATGCCGCAAGGAAGGCTACAACGACAATGGGGACTACAGCAACAATCTCCATTTGTCTTTCTCTACCTAGTAATAGGAATAAAAAAAAAAGAGTCAAAGTCCTATTTAGTGTGCATTAATGTTTTCTCTCGTCCTATGTTCGAGTCCATTGAGTCATCAAATAAAAAGTCATTCTTGTCCTCATATACTCTTCCAAGTTGTTCAATTTAATTCTTGGCAAAATGATGAAAAGATGTCTAAACACGTTTTAGAACGAAGGCTATCACTTGAACGCCTAGGGGCTAAACATCGACGACGGCACCAACAACGAAGACATCATCAACAGCGAAATCAAGCCAAAGCAAGGTGAAGCAACGACCATAGAAAAATCAAGCAATGTTTCAAAGGGGGATATATATATATATAAAAAAAAAAAAAAAAAAAAAAGCTCGCTAGGATCAACCTAGGCAAAAGTTAGAGCACAAAAAAAAAAAAAAAATCCCCCTCAATCAAATAAGTACAACAACAACATCATTCCACCAAACGAAGGACGAAGTAACATCGACAACAATCACGACGAAGCAACAATTCATCACTGCGAATGGAGAATCCACAAGAACTACGGTGACCTGAGCCTCTACACTGGAGGAACGTAGGCAACCTTCGGGTCCGGTCTCATGCAAGAAAGAAGATATGTTTAGCCCTAGCGCGTTATGGTGATCGGCCTTCATCTCGAACTTGTCAAGACATCTTTGTACGATTCATTTGCCAATGAATTAATCACCTCAAGATTGAACAACTTTCCTAGATTTGGAATCACTTTCCGTTCCTTGTCGAGTCTAGGGCTTCTCTTCTTTTTGCGATACTCCCAGTTTCTTGCAATCAAACTGGGGTTTTCTTTCTCTTCTCTCTTAATGACTTACTTGCCTTCGTGAGTCATTCAAAAAATATACATACATGAAGTAAATACTAGGGACACTTCCCTAGTCGAGTCAATGTCACTCATCTTTAGTGACAAGAGGTCTTCACCGAAAAATCACATGTCTTATCTCCTCAGCTAGAGTCAATGCACACTTCCTCATTAATCGAGTCAAAAAAAAAAGACGCAAAAGAGATGCCCGCTAGATTGAGAACCCGAAAGGGCGGTCTAGGCAAAAAACAGGGTGCGTCATAAAAAAAATGAGAGAGTGAGAGAGAGAAGGGAAAGAGAAATGGAGATCCCCGGCCTCTAAAGAAGACAACTACACGAGCTATACATTGGGTCTCCTCAGCAAGTCAATTCCCCACCGAGTCAACTTTGGGATTGCAAAAGACTCGACAAGAGATGGCACCATCAAAGGTTGTCTTGGGTTATTGGCATCATTCTCCAGCAGTGTGCATTTTTGGGTTCATGAAAAGAAGGCCCGTGGTAACCAAGACCCATCCGAGAACGAGCCCATCATAAAAGGGCACGAGGTTGCACAAATAATCCCTAGCTAGTCAATTGGCTTGGGAAGCAAATAGCAACAACATGTGTCTCAGTTTTCAAAGCTTCTTCAAGTATGTGCTTCTAAAGTACGCCGAAAGGCTCCTGAGAAATGGAGTAGCTCTTGCCATGTCCTCTCATGTTTGTTACCTCACACGAGGATGAGTCACTCTTGCTTTGCTCAACAAATGGTGATGCCCTAGGGGCTATGTTACTCAAGAACAAGGGCTTCTTTTGCTTCATTTGACAATCAATAAGCCCTAGGGGCTATGCTCGAGAAAGATGTGTGAGACTATCCTTAAAGTCTCTCAAAAGGGATGTCAAAAATCCCTCTTGTCATGTGTGCCCGTACTCGTTCCCCCCAATCAAGGATGGACCTTTCTCGCAATCAATGATGGCACTCTAGGGGCTACGGTCAAGTCTTAAAGGCTCCCTCAGCAAGAAGAAATTCACTTCAGTGTCCCTAGCCGAGTCATATGCAACATTGGAAGCTTCCTCAATTCGGCACCAAAGGTCTCAAGGGGCTTCGCAATCTACAATCTTTTGGGATACGGCATACAGTGATACAAGCAAAGGGCAATATTGGGGCTTCGCAATTAATAGTATTTTGGGCAACAATACTCGAACAACGCAATTTGGGAGTAGTCTTATGGCTCCATGAAATGGATCAAACTTCAATGGTCCCTCAACACTTCCAGTCAAAAGGCCTCTTGGTTTTAAATGAAGGCTCCGATGATATGAATAAATTTGATGATTCTTGTTAGAACTAACAGCGAGATTATGAAGGAAGTCTTAGAGAAAAGGAAAAAGATTCAATATGCTAGACTCACCCGACTGAGTTATAGCGGGCAATGCCAATATGTTAACTCTATAAGCAGAGTTACGGCCAATCCCAATGTTTCTGCGATACAGCACCCCCTTCTCCAAGATCAAAAGCACAGGCTACATCCGAAGATCCACCGTCAGTTCAACTCAAGAAGACTCGAGCAAACATACCGTTCGAGTCTTTATCACGCCAAGACCTTATCATCTGCAACAACATCACCATCTCCCACGAGACGTCTCCCGAAGACGATACTACATTTTCAACCACAAAAAGGCCATCCATCTCCAAGCAAGAGAAAGAAGGAGATCGCCTTCAAGAGTCCTACCCAATGTGGCATCCACTCTCAATACAAAGCTAAGCCGATTTGGGGCTTCACATCAAAAGGGCTTAACAATCTCCCGAATCTTGGTATTAATCTTCTCTTGAGGCTTGCTCTCATCAACATCAAAAGGCGATTTATCATAGGGCTATGCAAGATTGGCATCAAGGGCATTATAGGGGATTTTCAATCAACAACCCCTTATCTCGGCATCAAAAGTCTTTTGAAACCCCATAAACGACAAATCTCTTGGGGCTAGACATCAATTTTCGTCGGACACCGCGGCGACAACATTCAAGCGAGGCAATCCGGACTTCGATTAAACACGACTTGATCTTGGGTTGGCTTTACAAATACACAATGGTTAAAATGGTTCACCCACGAACTAAAAAAGAAAAAAAAAATCTTTCCCTTCTAATCTAAAAAAAGAAAAAAAATATTTTTCTTTTTCTCCTTCTATGTGAAAAAGTATGTGCTTTACTTTGCTTTGCTCCTAGCTTCTCCTCCAGCATTCTCCATCATCCTTGAACTACGATGGTCTGATTCTCTTAAAGGGATACGTAGGCAGCCTTTTAGCACGACCAACCCATCATCCAGAATACCATCTCGCCAACACTGACCAATTCATCATCACCAACATCATCATTCTCCATCCAAAGCATGGACATTCTTCATCAAAAGCATCAACATCCTTCACCAATCCATCTCCAATCAAGCGGCAATGGTAAGTGAAGGTATGAATACATCCTAGGCTTTCCTCAAATCACACCGCACACAAAAATCACTTTCTCCATTCTTACAAAAACTCTCTCTCATGCAAAACTGCTTTCAAATCACATTGCACCACGAGCACTATTTCTCTCTTCATTTCACACTTCATGCATCTTCTCGTACAAACACATATACCTGCCAAGCATACACATAACAGGTACCACCACAAGGTCAACAGCATCTGCAACTCAAGGCACTTCATCCCTAGCAGAAAGTGATCCGCCGTCAACTACGCCTGCATCCCACAGAGTCAAACAATTACAGTTCAATAACAACAACTCGGTTCATGGTGAGCCGCAAAACCACCACCTTTCCATCAAGCAACACAACAATATCACATATAGGCAGACGGAGCCTCGGTTCCCGCCATCCGCAAACGGATCCCGCATTAGCAAACGGATCCCGCATTCAGCAAACGGATCCCGACTCAGCAAATGGATCCCGCATTCAGCAAACGGATTCCGCCATCAGCAAACGGATCCCGCTTCAGCAAACGGATCCCGCTTCTGCAAACGGATCCCGCATCAGTAAACGGATCCCGCATCGGCAAACGGATCCCGCTTCAGCCAACGGATCCCGCTATATCCTTTTTATATCAATTAATCCGCTCACACAAGGAGTGAACTCCTATCCTTTGTAATTTCAAATTCCTGCTTTATCGAGTCTTTGTTTTCTCTTGTCGATGTTCTCGGCGGTTGTCTTTCTTTCGTCGACGCGTTTTGCTTCGCAATCCACGTCGCCGAGGGGCTCTATAGACACCCCGCCTTCGACCTCTCACCCCGATTACATACATAGTATTTTTACTTTACTTGTTTTTGTTAATTTCTGTTAGTTCGGTTAAGTTCGTAACTGATTCCGTCAGTTTTGGACTAAACTGCACAACAGAGTTAACTTTCTAGTCCATTCTGTCAAAATCGCCATTTCAAAGTCGTGCGCCTCCGACCTTTGGGGCCAGAAACGCGCGCCTCCCGCCGACTATACGGGATGCGCGCGCCTCTAGGTGTGTCAGTTACTGATTTCTGTCCAAGAATCTCTCCCTTACTCATTTTATATGATTTTGCCCGGGAAACTGATCTTTGTGACTCCGTTTTGACACCAAAAACATCCCTTTCAACTATAAAAACCCCTCCAATCCACCATTGGAAGGGGGTCTCTTTTTCAGCTCTTTTTTTATCTCTTTTCATCTCTCTTTTACCTTTCTTGGACCTTCTTCTTAGACTTGAAACTTTTCTTACACACACACTACACACAATTATATACACAAATTCTCCCTACAAGAGTTCTTCGTGACAAGACTCTACACAAATTGTTCTACAACAATTTCCCTACAACAACACCATTTTCAAGTCCAAGTTCAAAGTCTCTTTTCTAAAGGTACAACTTTTCTATTCTCTTATTTTATTTGTGTCCTACTAGTAAGCAATCTCCATAAAAAGGGATACAACCAAAAGGCCACTTCATTATTGAAGTTTGGTCAAGGTTACATCCCAACATTCCAACATTAATTTAATTCCATTTCATCTCTTAATGTAATTGTTTAGCAAATATTCAACATGTAACTATTAGACACTCAATCAATAAAATCATTTAGCTTTCATTTTCCCCTTATCTTTACTTTGTAGTTGTTAGCATATTTTATCAATTGAAGGACATGTAAACATAAGAACACCAAAAGTAGCAAGACCCGCGTAAGCGAGGCAGAGTGGGTGTTTAAGTACTTCCCACTCCGTCACCTAACCCCCGAACCCCTCATCTCAAGAATCTTTGGTTTCGTAATCAATAAAAAAGGCTATTTTCTTAGGTTTTCTCGCGTTCCTCTAAAACGTGGGTGGCGACTCTTAAAATCAAGTAGACATCCTAGGTTAATTCACCGCTCTAGCCAAGCCATGGTTCCCCAGGGTATCTACAGTAAGAAGTGAATAAACAAATAAAAAAAAATGTAAATTTTAAAAAAATGTAAATTTGGAATTAATTACTCCAGTTATTATGTTTAGAATGTGTTGAAATTGACCTATTCCTGGAAATAAGGAGGAGCGCCAGTTAATTTTTCAACATTTCAGACTTACCCATTTATCCTTTCCTTAATGCTTATTCAATTAACCTTTATTTTCCCGTAATTTTCTCAAACATACACCCGTATTACATTTTTAACGCCTTATATACGTTTCCTTTAAAAAAAAAACGCGTTATATGCGTCTGCTTCCAAAATTACGCGTTTATATTCGTATCCTCAAACAAAAGACAGGGAACAAGATTTTAATTTAAAATTACACGTATTTGCGTATAATACGTATAATACACAAATCATACCCAATTTGATTCTACCAATAAGTGTCCTAATAATAATGAAAACATATTTTATCCTAATGTAATTACAGTTGAACTTTTTAAAGATTGAAATTCAAATTTAAATTGATCAATAAGTGTCCTAATAATATACTACTACAAATTTATAAAGTGATCAACCCTACACACGTTTTCCGAAAATATACACACTTCCCACTTTTGGCTAACTCAACTATGAATAAACTCTTTAAAAAAAAAAAACTATGAATAAACTAATTTCAATTTGAATTTCAAATTTGATTTTTTGGCATCCCTATTTTTAACTTGATAAATAAAGAGATATATATTTGGCTAACTCTAAGTAATTGATTTACATGATATATAATATATTCACAAGAGATATACAACCAAATTTTTCAAAATTTTACATGTGCTAATAAAACCCTTCTTTTGTGTTAATTTATAATTCACGCCGCCTCTGCATCCATCTTCTATTTTAACCGACTAACCAAAGATATTTTCTGACTTCTTTATTCCGGCGCCGTCCACCATCCAGCCACACTCCTCAATTCGTCGTCTCCGGCTCTTAAGATCCATTAGCGCCGCATCATCAACACCTCCGCACCAGATCCGGTCCCTACTGCCCCTAATTCTGGCCGACTCTCTCTTTCAACGCCGACGGCACCCTCAATCGCGGATACCCGCCGGCCCTCTCCCTCGACATTACTGTCGGTCTCTGCAGAAAACCAGTCTCCCTTCACCCCAGTCACCGGCCGTCCCTCTCCACACAACCACTGTACTCCGACCGTACTCCCCTATTCCACCATCTTCTCCGGAAAAAAATAAAAAAATCTTGATTCCTGGAATTCAAATTAAAATTGGGAAAAGAAGAAAATAGTTGAAATTTGAATGAGGGGTGAAGGGTTTTGAAAAGATGGAGATTGGGCCTTGAAGTGGCGGGAATCGAGAAGATGATTGTAGAAGAATGGATTGCTGATGTTCATTCATTAATGTTTTCTTTTTTGCCTTTGTTGTTGTTGTTGTTAGAGAGTGAGCGTGAGAGTGGGAGGGAGATGGTGTTCTTCAAGAAAGTAGATGGGGGTGGGGGTTCGGATGGGGGTGGGGATGAAAGGGGGAGAGGTAGCAGGGGTTGGGATTCATTGTTAGAACTGGGAAGGGGAAGAGGAAGGGGAGGGGGTTATTTGAAAGTAAGAAATTTATTTAAACACCTTTGTCTTTGTAAAATGTTCTCACACTATCCTTGTTATGTTTTGACATTTTTACCCTCAAAAAATACGTGATGTGCATGGCACATGATAACTTAACGGCAAAAAGTGGACGGCGTTAGCAATAGGTACTTCCGCTTCACAAAAAAAAAGTTAAGGTATTTTTCATGGATCAAAAAAGAGATAAGTTACTAAATCCAAACAACTCCTATAGTTCAGGTACTTTTGGTGCATTTTTACCTATATATTTTACAATCATCTAAGCTTTCTTCTTTTTCACTTTATCTGAGGTTATTCCACGTTCATACTTATCTTATTTATGTAATCTTAGGTCACCCCTCATTCCCAGTATGAACTGTAGTTGAAATTCCCTAGAGGAACTGTAGGCTCCGTTTCAGTAGAACAATCAGGAGAAACATATATACAAATTAGTAAACAACATCACACTTTATAATTAAATAATGAAGGTTTTTTTTTTTTTTGAAAACATTAAAAAATGGAATTGGTTGTACATTTTAATGGGAAATACCCATAAATGTGACAAAGAATTAGGTGGGAGAGTCACAAACCGGTTCAATATGACTTGAGGGAAGTCAATGGGTAAGTCTGAGGGAAGTAAAATACCTTATTATCTCCTGCCTAATCAACTTGGATCAGGTACTAGGACAAGCCAGCCATAGTTGTGTATATACTCTACCTACGAATAAGAAGAAAGTGATTTATATGGAAATCTTTTTGGATAAAACCACAATAACAACAACAATAACAATAACAATAACATCAATGTTTGAATAAAATAGATGAAGCATCTAAGAGCATACATAACATGTGTTTGGACATCTAAAATTCTTCTTTATTTAAGAGGTTCTATCACAATAATAAAACTTCATAAAGTACATAAACACACCATTACTTAAAATATATAAGTAAATTATGAAAATACTCCTTTTCATGAGAAGCACTGGAGCTCTTTCACAAATCTGATATAAACCTAAAAAGATGTAGAATGCATATATAAGGACATGTGAAAGGTCAATTTAGTCTAGAAAATCCGATACACTGACTAAAACTGGAGCTGATTCAAGTGAATTGAATTGCGTTGCCATTTTTCACTTCATATATAATATAATGTTATTGAAAAGTAGTACTACTATAGATAGAAAAAAGAAAAAGACTTAATTGTGAAAAGAAGTTAAGAGTCTCGATTGTGTATTATGTAGTTGCATTTATATTAATATATTAGAATTAAGAAATGGGATCAAATTCAGAAAATTATTTCATTTTCATGAAATAAATTGGACCTACTAAATGGCAAAAAAAAAAAAAAAAATACAACTGAGCAAATAGAGATGATTGAGTAGCGAAATTTGAAGCACTAAAAAGAAATATAATTTTCTGAATTAAATGTTTATCATTTTTTTTCAACTTGGGAGAGATGGATACTTGCTCTCTATTAAAAATCAATCTGCCTATTCGAATGGTGTAGTAGTCCTTGAGTATGACTTGATTAAAGTCTTGGTTCCTCTGTCCCAAAACATTTACTTCTAATGGCACATGACTGCCCCCAACCCCCCACCCCATATAATTTGATCTATTCTTGAATTTAGTTAGTTGCAATGAACAAAACAAATTTGATTCAGCTTTTTCCAGTTGCTTATGGATTTTTTTAAATTAAACCACAGATAATGGAAACAAATCGTATATATGATTGATGTCAAATCTATTGACAAGAGAGCTAGACTTTGCAGTTTTAATGTCTGTATTTTACGCTAAAGGGAGCTGACGGGGTAGTATGGAAAAAAGTCAATTGAAAGATATTAGTTGATGAATTAATTTTTTTTGCAACCTTATTTTTTCCATATATACTCCTTCCGTCCCAGCTAATTGCTACTTTTTGAGTTTTCGTCGACAATTTTTGAACTTTGACTAACATTTTATACTAAACTATTAATCTCTATAAAAAAAATAAAAATATTAGTCAAAGTTTAAATATGATCAACAAAAAGTAGTGATTAGTTTGGGAAGGAGGGAGTACTCAAATACAATTGAGTACAATATACACTGAATACATGTATGAAAATGTATGTTTATATGCTTAAGTAAGATTATCCTTTAATTAATCATGTAAAAGTTGTTAGCATATCAACTTTTATATAATTATGGCCCATTCTTTCATACTATCTCCGTCCCATAAAGTTAATAAAGTTAGTCTCATTTTATTATTGTTAATTTGAATGATTTTTTAACATTAACTTTAGAATATTTTAGTTATTGTACTGGAAACCGAAATGTTCTTTATAGTATTTTTCACGGTCTATCAATCAAAAGTCTTAGAATTCCATTGACATAATCAAATTAACCTTACAATAATGTCAAAGTTCATGAAAATCAATAATTTAAAGTTGGAAATATCTTTTGAGGAAGTACAGTAGAATAATTCTTTCTGAGCTTCGTTTCTTTCTTCTTCGACATCTTCCACAAACACCTTTTGTTCTTATAAGTCTTGATCACAGTATTGTCTCCTTCCTATATTGACTCCTATGAAACTATTGTCTTTTCTTTCTTTTTCTTTGTTTGGTTAATTGTTTATTATGTTTTGTTTGTGCTATAAATCTTGGATTTCAAAATATGACTAATCATTTTTTCATTTGGTTTATCAGTTTGCAGCTAACAAAATGGAAATATCATTATTTTGCATAACTAACTGCTGGGAGATAGATATGGGATTGCATAGCAAACACGTGGCAGGTGAGTAATATCATCAGATTACTTAATACTGGTAATCATTTTGGGCATTCTGAAGTTGTGTCGTTGAGTAGCTATCTAATTGTTTTGATGCATAAGTTTCACGAGTTTGTGAAAACGTGATGCTTAAGATAAAATCATGGATGAATAATGTTGTCAAACTACGCCTTCCACGGTTCTACAATTATACAACAAGCTTTCGAAGTCTAAAAACAAGTAAAATTTTATGTACTTTGTTGAGTCTTATTTATATTTTATTATATGTCAATTTATCGTTTGGATAGTTTATGACAATTATACGGGTTAGTCGAGAACGTAACTTGAATCGTCATTTGCGTTTACCCCGTATTCATGATTTATTTGATATTGTTATATTTGTGTCTCTGCATTCTGTTTAATTTGAGTGTTAATCTTTAATTATCCGTTTGCATTCATGTGTCTTGGAATTGAAAAATAATTCATTTTCGCTTTCTATTATGTGTTATTTCTTGATTTTTAAGTGTTAGTTCCCATATCCCATTTTGGTTTTGCCCCATTTACCTTATTTTCTTTGATAATGTCATGTTTTTGTTTCCGCGTTTCTAACAGTTTTTGGTGTGCTCCACTCAATTGGCAATGTACAAAATGTTGCGAGATTGTTGATTGTTGAGTGTTGATTCTTGAAATACGATCTTCCTTCGCCCATTTGCATGTTAATGTTACTGCATTTCTGCTTATATTTTGGGTGTGCTTTCATTGTACACAATCCTATGAGATTTGTTGATTTTTTTTTTCTGGGTAAGCTCTAAAATCCCAAGTTCCCAACCTAGGTTTTATTCCATTTGCATGATTTGTTTATACATTTTATTTTTTTTTTCCCGAGTGGGTAGAGCCAATTATCATACAATGTGTGGTCTTATACACGTCAAATGTTTTGACTTTTCTGAGTGTTAATACCGAAATCCTCATTTGGGTTTGAGTTTTCCCTGTTTCCATGATTTATTTGATTTCATCCCAAAATGATAGTTCCATTTGACATTTCAAGTATTTTAAGGTTACATTTTAGGTAATGGAAATTCAGTTGTTTTGAAGCCTTTATTTTTGAAATGAGGCTAACTTTCATGGACTATCATTTTGGGACGGATTACTGAACGAGTATTTTCCTAATTTTGTTTCTGCATTTCAAGTATCTTAAGTTTTTTTGTTATTTCTGTCACCAATGATTAAACTTTAAAAGAGTTGTTATTACTTACATAAAATGCATTTTATTGTAAACGCAACACATTATCCTTTGTATTTTTTCAATCCTGAACTATGGTTTTAAGACTCTCTCTCTCTCAATATGAAAATATCTTGCATAAATTTTTCTTAATTAATTAGCCTTATTATTCCCGTCGAATTTCGACGGGTTACTCACTAGTAAATGCAAGGGAGAAACCGAGAAAGGAAGCATTTTATAGTTGGAACTTGGAAGTGAAAAAAATACAACAAGGTCTTTCGAACCGTGCACCTTTGTATTGAAAATAGAGCACCTAACCACCTTGCCAAGGAACTTTTATGTTTTGTAGGTGCACAGATAGTATATACTCCATATTTAAAAAAAATAAAAAAAAAATCTAACTAAATCTGGAGATTGAGCAGGTGCAAGTACGCCCCAGTATGTCAACCAAACAATTATCATCGACACTGGAAATAACACTAGAATAAGTATACTTTTACGATAACAAAGGAATCGTAGTATTGCTAGTTGACTGATTTAAAAAAATAAAATTTATTCTCTCCATCTGAGTTTAAAGTTCTTAGTTTGACTTTGTACGCTTATTAAAAAATTTTTAAACTGAGACGGATGGAGTTAACAACTATGAATGCAATAAACATCATTTCATTAATAAAACATAATGGAAATTCTCACACTTAAACATGAATTACTAAACAACATTCCAGTTACATGATTAATTTGTTCGATTGATAAAAGAAATAAGTTTCCTAAAATGCAACAAAGGCTTATCCAAAACAACTGCCTCATAATCAATTGGAAGAGAACTAGCCTTTGAAGTAGAAATGACTAGTTTGTAATTGGTCCCCGAACCAACTTGAATCTGCCCCTCCACTACCTTATTGAATCTTATTAGATCCTTCATCTCCTTATTGTGCTCACTCACCGCAAAAATTCCGATCTCCACTACTATAGGGTCACTAGTGTTACTAATTGGCTTCCAGCCACCAACTTGATCAACTTCCCCCTGTGCGGCAGTGGAGAAGGTCATTAGCAATGAAAGGAAGCAGATAGTTAAGAGGAGTTTGAAATTCGAGGCCATTTCGAAGATGTTGACAAAAGAGGCTTGGAGTAGGAGGATGTGTATGAATATGAGGGGTGTGATGGTTGAACTATTGTGGTAGTTATTTATAATTGTGTGGAAGGTTCTTGAAGCTGTAGTTGCATGTGACATGCATGTGACAAAATAATTAAAATATTTCAACAACTAAAAATGGTTGTCGTTTTCACTGTTAACGAGATACTAGTAATGCTAATGACTCAATAACATTAAAGTTTATGGTTTTAGTGTTTTGTATTTTTCATCTGAGCAATGCTAGGGGCAGAAAATGCTCACAAAAACTTGGTCACAAAATCTTAGTTGTCATTTATTTGATTAGAGTTGAAATTATTAAACACTTGGACCCACAGTTTAAACACCCAGTTAATAAATGACAACTAAGATTTTGTGACCAAGTTTTTGTGAGCATTTTGTGCCCCTAGTATTATTCTTTTCATCTTAAAATATTTTCATTAGATTTTTAATATGACATGAATTTCAACAATGCTTAAGAAAAAATTGGCCCAAAACAAGAACAAAAATCTAAAATAAGGAGATATTGTGATGACCCAATTAATTGGTCAGTTATATATATATATAGTTATATTAATGTGTTTGCATAAGTGGCTTAGAATTGCCTATTGTTAAAATTAACATCAACTGTTGATAATGAGTGGGCACTATATAATAATGTTACAAATTAATTGTACTCGTAAAATTGTGAAATCGAAATGATTGATGAATTGTGGATTAGTTTGGCTATCTAGTCAAAGTGTAAGTAATAATGGTATGCTTATCTTTAAAAAAGAAAAAAAAAAGAAAAACGAATTAAAATAAAAGTGAAGAGTCAGCAACTTAACTCTAGAAGGAGAAGGAAAGGTTTACACGTTGCAAGCTTCTTTGTGAAGCAGTACAAAGAAATAAAATACTAGTAAGAGAAAGGAGAGAGAGTCAGAATGGGAGAAGGGACGGTAGAAGATTCAACCTGGAGGAGGATTATTAGAAATTTGGTGAGAATTCTTTCCCTCTTTGATATTCTTACGTGCGTGTAGCTGTGGGTTTATGTATGCTGTGAGTGTGTATTTAAGTATACATGTAATTGTTACATCTTTGAGATAATAAATTGTTTAAATTGGTGAACTAATTGATTTCCATTTGATCAAGTAATTGTTGATTTGATATTGGGTATTTGAAACTAATTTGGAGGAAGTAGGTCAACCATGGAAATTGATTTTGGAAGGGCTTGGAGGTTGAAGATGACTGATTTCCGAAACTGCAATTAAGTCCCTGAGTTTTTAGAATTTCAAATTAGTCCCTGTCATACTAGCAAAATATGGTCAAACTCTAAGAGCATGTAATTTGCTCGTTTTTAATCCGAATTGAGTGATTTTTGAGTCCAAATTGGTTAAATTTTCGAGGGCTTTTCATCTAAGTGATTTCCTGATTTCAGAAAGGCAAGGGATTGTCCTAAAATTTCGGTTTTTGTGCTGTGGAATCGTTATGGGTTTGGATATTTGGTAGATTTTGGTTATGTCATAACTTGTTCATTTTGGATCGTATTTGAGAAATTTTTGAGCCTGAATCGTGTAGTTTTCAAGTGCTTTTGAATAAAATTATTCTATGACACTAAATGTTAGTGGAACTGTCCCAGAATAAAGGTTTTTAGAGCTGTTATTAAATTAAACTTGGATAAGTCATAAATACTTGACCCGACCCCGGAATTTCGAGATTCTTTAGTTTATTTGAGTCATTTCTTAATGAATTTCTAATAAACTTATTTTCATAAATCATTTACTTAGGTGGTTTTCCAAATCTTCTGTTTTGTTAACAGCCTATGCTATGGTGTATTGAAAATTGAGCCAAACTAGAAAATTCATAACTAATTTATCCGAACTCAGAATTATGTGTTTTAAGAGGCTGAATTGATTAGTTTTTCGTTATCTTTCCAATGGATTGATTTTAAGAAGCTAGATATCTGCTAGTTACTTCCAGATTTCAGGTATTGTTAATATTATGATGAAGTGTGTGTAATTATGTGTGATTATTATTAACCTTGTAGTGTTTTTAACTTTTTACTTGGTATGGTTAGATAAAAGCCACTGGTGAAGTTTCGGATATTATAATTTGGTGTGTGGAATTGTCGACTAAGAACTTGGATTGGTTAAGCGTATAAGGTAAGGGATCTTGTCTCTTCTCTGTTAATTATACCATTTGTTCTTGTTCCGCTTTGTTGCTTGTTAGTGTCCCTTGACGCTTGCTAAGCCTAGATTCATTTTCGTATATGGATAAACTCAGTTTTGGCCCTCGTTACGTTCTTTGCAGAGTTATTGAATTGTTATCAATAACACTTGGATTATGGAGTCTCGTGCACTTTGTGAGTATTAGAAAGCATTGTTGGACTTCGTATTGTTGAAATGATATCTCGTTTCAGTTTTACTTCAGAATTCTTTGTCTGTCGCTTGTTCGGTTTCGTTATTCGGCTTTACTACTCTGCCATTTACACTTTGAGTATCTGACTTCTGAATTCCTCAACAAGAGATGACTTTAACACCGGTTGTTATATCTGCGGCTCCTAGTTATAGTATCATCTGCAGACGATACTATGATGAATAGTCGATTCTGACTCTGGGCATTTGGCCACCTCAAGTGTAGTGGATTCTGACATCGGAACTCTGATAGGATATTTGGTTCGGTTGCATTCGTTTTATTGTTATCGACTATCGTTTCGTTTCAGATATTGGGTCTCTTTGATAATAATTGTTAGTCACTTGTAAATAGTACCTTTGATTGAGTATTCTCCTCTATCACCGCTTGTGGTGGTAGAGAGTCCCTTACTGGGCATTCTTGCTCACCCTTTCTTCTTTCAGGTTGCTATTGTAAAGAGTGGAAGTTGATTCGGGACGGATAGAAGTAGAGGGATCTTTGATCAGGAGAGTCCATAGACAGAAGTATGGTTATATTTGATAGGTTTTGTAATCTCTTTTGAGTTGTTGTAAGAGTTAGAGATCGAGAATTTGTAGATGCTCTGACTCACTCGCATTTGTCAGTTTTATTTAAACATGTAAAATTTAAAGTAATGTATATTATGTGACTTCCAAAAAATGGATTTTTTTTCGGTGAACTTTTATCCTTAAAAGAAAAAAAAGACTTGGTTTTGTTTCGTAACAACCTGAGAAATGCAAAGGCGGATTTCGGGGCGTTACATATATACAATGAACTAAGTAATAAAGCGAATCTCAACACATATATATTGTGACAATAGTGGCTTAATGTATTAATTCGGAGGACCTACAAACTCATGAAATCAATGACACAATAGTAAATATAAAGCAAAAAATATATGTAAATTTTTTGTGATTACCACAAGAAAATTAGAGTTCTATTACGCACTCAATATTCATATTTAAGTACAAATTTATTGGCATTACTCAATCCATGTAAAATGAATGTTCATTAATCAAACAAATTTATTTCTAAATGAGTATCATTTAAGTTGCTAAATGATCTCTAACCAACCCTATGCTTTAATATATGCATAGAATAGTGAATTAATATAGTTCAGTCCTTAATTAATTTTAGTAATATGGTTTACCAAAAAAACTTACTTATATGTGAAAAATTTATTGATTTTTTCCTCATGTAAAATTAAAAATTTATTTTGAGAAGGATTAAAATTAAAATTAATATATTAATTTTTTAGGGTCAAAAGTCAATTTGACACCTTAACTTGGTGAAGGATTGAGTTCTAATTCAAATGGCGTATTCATTTTTTAAGTGTCATTTGCAATTTAGGCACCGTACATTCTTACATATTTGCAAATTGATTTCAAATTTTGCGGTTTTAGTTTTTATGTGCTCGATTTCTAACATTGAAATTTTGTCGAATTGTGGTGTAGAAACAAATGGAGACAGAAAACTTAGTACTTCTATATAAATTGTAATGCCTAATCGTTCAATTCATTTACATTATCATCCATCAACATAGAGAGGTTAAATATAAAAATTATTACATTCTCCTTAATTTATATTATGGTAATTACTTAAATATTTTTATTCATTATATTGAATTTCATGTTGACGTTGATAGATGAATTAGATACGGATGCTAATTAGTCTAACTACACCATGAGTTTTACGATTTTCCAAGAAACTCGTTAATTTACTTCAACTTTCGTTAAAAACTTGATGCCACGTATGATTTTACATAAGCTAACAATAAGATGTGCATTTTGGAAATCAGTTTAGGAACCAATTTGCAAATACAAATAAAATCAAGTTAAAGAAATTACAATTGATCCATTTTAATTAAAAAGTCAACAAAGTTGAACATTGTAACGTTTTTTCAAAAACCGAAGTTTCTTCCCAATATTCCGAATGCCATTAATAAGTTTACCTGCTATATGACTATAAAATTAATGACTCTACCTTTATTTCAACTACAAAGTTTTAACTCCTTTATATGATAACTGTTAGTAGTTTCTCTAACAACTTTTACCACCATATTCATTTTTATTCTTGACAAAAAAAAATCTTCTACTAACAGAAAAAATAAAAAATACAACACTAAAAGCGTAATTTTTATTGTACGTGTTAATAAAATCAATTTACAAATATCTCGACATAACAAATGATATATATATATATATATATATATATATATATATATATATATATATAGGTAGGTGCTCAAATGAGAACAATAAGTGTGTGAGAACCATGAGAACCAACAACAGCCGTTGGATTAGAAGAAAAGGGACGGCGCAGATCGGCTTGGGAGGGTGGATGACGCGGTGGCATTTTTGAAATAAGTCGGAACTTCAAGGGCAGAACAGGTAATGTATCGTTATGTTCTTATATTGTGGCTATGCGTTGAACACGTCGACGACAGAAAGGGAGGCGATGGCATTTTTGTAATAAGTCGGATTTTATTAGATACACTTAGTTTTTGCCTAAATGTATCCAAGTAAACATTGGATACATTTAGTTTTGACCTAATGTATCCAATGAATTATCCAAGTGAACATTAGATACATTAGTTTTTGCCTAAATGTATCCAAGTAAACATTGGATACATTTAGTTTTGACCTAATGTCTCCAAGTAATGTATCCAATGAATTATCCAAGTGAAGATTTGATACATTAGTTTTTTCCTAACTGTATCCAAGTGAACATTTGATACATTTAGTTTTGACCTAATCTATCCAAGTAATGTATCCAATGAATTATCCAAGTGAACATTGGATACACTAGGAAATACCTTTTGTATCTATAGATCTCGCCTTTCCAGATTTCGGCGCGCGCGTTTGTGTTTTTTAAGCGATATGACCATTATGTCATCACGTCGCCTATAATTTCAAAATTGCCACCGCTTCTTTTTTCTTCCTCTCTAATATGCACCTTTGGTTTATTTCTAATCCAAAGGCTATAAGTGGTTCTCATGGTTCTCACACACTTAAGGTTCTCACATGAGCAAGACCCTATACTATACTCCCTCCGTCCCATTTCAAATTGCAAATACTAGGTTGGCACGGGGATTAAGGGAAAAAGTGAAAAAAGGTGATGTGTTGTGAGTGTTGATAGTTGAGTGAGAGAGAGAAAGTGGTGTAGAAAATAGTTAGTGGGTTAATGGATGTGAGTGTGCAAGTGGGTTTAAACTTGTCATTTTTGGATTTTGCAATTTTAGTTGGGACACCATTTTTGGCAAGTTTTGCAATTTGAAATGGGACGGAGGGAGTATATGTATATATATATATATATATATATATATATATATATATATATGTATAGGTAGGTGCTCAAATGAGAACCTAAATATCATGAGAACCGTGAGAACCAATCATAACAATTAGATTAGAAAAAAAATCAAGGGTCCATATGTTAGATACAATTGATACACTTAGATACATTACAAAAAAATCGATATTATACTTGGATACAATAGGTTAATAAGTATTGTATCTAAGTGTTGCACTTGGATACACTATGTTAAAAACTAATGTATCCAATTGTTTTTCGAAAATTAACTAATGCATCCAAGTGTATCCAATGTATCTAACATCTGGACCCTTGATTTTTTTTTTCTAATCTAATGGTTATGATTGGTTCTCACGGTTCTCATATAAAATGGTTTTCACAGGAGCGCGACTACATATATATACATATATATATGTATATATATGTATATATATACATATATATATATATATACATATATATACATATATATATATATATACATATATATACATATATATATATATATATATATATATATATATAAGCAAGAAAGTCACTTTACCCCCCAAAAATATCATGGCAAAAGTGTAATCTTCACCAAACAAGGATAACTATATCATTATCTTTAATTTGTTACAATTAGTCAACTTTGCATGCAAATTGATTATTATATGATACTTTTTCATTCTTTTATTTAGTGAAAAATTTAATTTTGATCAATATATAGTGAAAAATTACTATTTGATGTGGACACCAATGCGTCGAAGTTTTTGGAGTCATTTGAGCGAGCACGCGGAGACGGTCGTAACTTTTGACTCCGGATGATCCACGGGACGCGCCGCATATCAAATCGAACGTCGCAGCTTTGGTAGGAGTAGTCAACTTTGCATGTAAATTTATTTTTATATGATAATTTTTACTTTTTTAATTAAGTGAAAAAAGTAAAGTTTCATCAAAATATATATATATATATAGTGAAAAGATACCAATCAATATTTATATCTATATCTATATATATATATACATATATATATATATATATATATATATATATATATATATATATATATATATAAGCGAGAAAATCAATTTTCCTCCCAAAATGTCACTATCAAGGGAAAAAGTGTAATCCCCACAAAACAAGGACAAATGTATCATTATCTTTAACTTATTACAAGTAGTCAACTTTGCATATAAATTGATTATTATATGATACTTTTTAACTCTTTTATTTAGTGAAAAAAATTAATTTTGATCAATAATGCGTTGATGTTTTTGGAGTAATCTAATTGCGCGTGGGGAAACGGTCGTAACGTTTGACACTGTATAAACCACGGAACGCGCCGCATATCAAATCGAACGTCAGGGTGAGATGAACAAAATTCATGAGAATCCCCTTCTTGCAAGGTTTAAAATGCAAAAAAAAAAAAAAAAAACCGTTATTTTGGTCTTCGATCGAGCTTCTAAATTTTTTATTAGTTTTTTGTTCTTTTTCATTTTTTTTCTTTTTTTGCTTGATTAGGGTTTATTTCGTTTTAAGGTTGCAGAACGTATAAATATTTTGTTTAGGATTTTTTTTTTTTTAAAAAAATTGCCATTTTATGATATTGATCATTTATCCGAATATTAGTGCACGTTCATAGATTAGATAGTCTTGTTTTTAATTGTATTATTTTTCTAAAATTGTTTTATTAAAAAATAATTTATATTTTTAGAAAATTTAATGTTTGATACATGATAATTCTTTATAACCGACATGCAAGAAAATTTTCTCACAAAACTAAAAAAATATGCAATTAAATGGATAGCAAACGGTTGACTTAGTCATTTTGTAAGTTTTTTAAGCATTCATTTTGTATGATAATTATTAGTATGTTAATAATGTATAAAAGCTTTTCACTTTCCCGTTAAATTTATTTTAATTTCAATCTTTTGAATTCAAAGTAACGGTCCGTGCATTGGACAGGAGTAACACTACTGTACGAATAACCACCTGCAAGAGATTGTAAAGACATACACAAAGAAAAGAGTGAAGATTAAGAAAGAGAACAGAAAGAAAGGAAGAAGACGGAATATGGGGGAGAGACCAACTTAACGTTGATAGCTCTCAATTTTCTTGTATTTATCATTTACAGTCATAGCTACATAAGGAAAGGTAATATTGTATACTTTCATCCTAATGTCTTTACCTAATTACAAGGGAGAAATATATTCAAAACTATAGAAAGATATACACAATAGCTAGCACACGGTTGGACAGATTTTAGGTACACAAACTGACATTTGTGTCCCTAGCTTGTACTGTACAAGTGTCTTGGCTTTCACCACCCTCAAGCGAAGCGTAGTCTGGCGAAGCTGCAGCTTGGAGGACAATAGCTAGAACTGTGGCCTTGCTAAACTTTTGGTGAAGATATCCGCAACTTGTTCCGAAGAAGATATATGATGAAGACGGAGAAAGCCACGTTGATGTAACTCACGAACGAAATGGAGATCGATCTCGATATGTAGTGTTCGTGCATGAAAAACGGGGTTCTTGGACATGTGTAAAGAGGATATATTATCACACAAAAGAATAGGAGGGGATAGAGCAACTCCTAATTCTCGAAATAAGTAAGCAAACCAACGGATTTCTGCTGCGGTTGATGCCAACACCCTATACTCGGCTTCACTGCTAGACCGAGCTACGGTGTGCTGCTTCTTTGCTGTCCATGCGACAAGATTGGGACCAATAAATACACATGCGCCAGTTGTTGATCTACGGTCATCGGGGGAGCCGGCCCAGTCGGCATCACAAAAACCGATGATGGAAGTATCCAGCGACTTACTGAATGACAGCCCAAGAGAGATATTACCTTTGAGAAAACGAAAAATACGCTTAACTGCATGGAGGTGTGATGTCCGAGGTGAATGCATGAACTAGCAGACTTGATTAACCGCAAAAGAGAGATTGTTGGATATTATGCCCTAGGCCCTTGAGAAAGGCCTATGTGTTATATCATAGCTTCATTGTTATAGAGATAACAAACCCGATTATTATATCTTTTGCATGTTTATTTTAATAATCATTGTCCCTAGTAATTATGAAGGGCTAGCATGAGTTTAATGGATAATCATATGATGATTATAGCGCATAGGATGTGGATTAAACTTGTGGGTACATGTTGGAGAACAAGTACTGGATAGACCCGTTATGAGATTTATGTCATGATCAAATGTCATAATTAAATCTCATAATAGTTATATCATTCATCCTTAGACATGAGATTATCATAGTCTTCCACATGATGAACATTATGTTTGACGTACTCAAACGCTACCCCTAACCGGGAAGTTATAAAGGCTACGATTGGCATAATCGGATTCTTGTAGGGAAGAATGATAAGTCAAGATGGGATTTGTCCCTCTCTCAAGAGAGATATCTGCTTGGCCACTCGATGAGTGAGATTGATAATAGTGTACGGCCGTACCCAAATGAATTGAAGCGTTCAATGTTATTTGCTCATATCAATCTACTCAAGATTGAGAAAGCATTGGACAACATAAGTTGACGTGGACCATTATTATGTCCAATATGATATCGTGTGACAAAGGGATTGTGATATATTCTATAAGGTACTTTGGGCTTTCAAAGTTATACTAATTGGGTAGTCATAATGGCTTGCTAGAGTCCGCTTATGACTTACGGGTTCTGACTCGTTCGAACTCGTTGCCAACTTAGTATAATCCTATTGGGTCACACACAATAGAACGGATTGAATAAGGCACAGAAAACGGGAAAAACTGGATCCTGCTGGAATGATCCGTATGGATGGTTTGGGAGCCACCCAACCAATCCGTACGGATGGTTTATCCAGACGGAAAACAGTTTGTTCATATCTCTTGTTTGATAAGGAATTCTGATCCCAAAAGGAATTAGGTTTATACCCTATTATATATATGTGTGCAGTCGGGTTTGAGAAAACTAATGGTTGATTTTAGAAAGCATAACAAGTTGTTTGAGAAACAATTACACACATATAAAGGGGATTATTAGTTTTGAGATTTAGAATCATCATAACTCAATAATCAATGAAGCAAAATAATTCTTACGAAGAAATTGTTTCTTCATCAAGCCTTGGGTCTAGCAATCCAGATCAAGATGGTGTTCTTGATATCCGTTCGACGTGTGGATACCGATAGAGGGTGTTTGCTTTAACACCTTAAAGTCCGTGTTCATGGATTCGATCTTCAAGGGTATGTTTCTTTCATCTTGTATTTAATTTAATTAACATGCACGGATCCGGGCTCTTGGGTGTTTGATTTTATCTGTTTATTCCGCTGCGCATGATGCATCAAAACCCAACAGTGGTATCAGAGCCCCGTTCGTTGTTGATTATTTTAGTATATCATGTTAAAATTGTTTAATTCGATTATATGATATCTACATGATAATAAGATGAATGCGTGATTTGAGTCTTATATATTAGATATAAAGGTTTATGAGCATGACATGGGGATTATGTGATTATTATATTGATTTGATCTATATGAATAATTCCATGTTGGGATTATCAATAAATAATTGGATTACGTATATTGATAATTTAGATCTAATTTATATATATAATAAATTGTTTATTCATGATATTGATTAGATCTAATTAAATTCGTAATCTGTAAATTCATGTTTCTATAATCTGATTATCTACAAAAATGATATTGGATTTGGTTGAATTTCTGAAATTCTGAAAAACCTGGAAATCTGGGATCCTACCAATGGATCCGTACGGATGGTTTGGATGATGCCAAACTGATCCGTATGGTTAGTTTGGAAATTCTCAGATTTGATTTTGTTTTCTGGTGTTCAGATTATTCTGTAAATTGTTTACAGAATTCGAATCTGAAAACTGAAAACTGCTTTCAGACGGCTGGTTTTCGAAACCGTGTTTCCTGAAACAGTTTTCGGCCGAAGAATTCAGAAAGGATGCAGAAATCAGAGTTCTAAAGAGTTTAGAATTGCTGTAATCTGTGAGATTAAGAGACAATGAAAGGGTCTTGAGACATGTGACCAATCTATACGGGAATGTGGATGCCTTTTGGCTTAGTTTCGACCGTATAGAGAGGTTACTTGGTTCTTTGATCTTAGTAAGGAAATGTGGATGACTTTTGGCTTAGTTTCGGACATACGGTTTGTGCCTCTCAATTTCAAGATGCTCTGCGGATACAGTTCCAGAATTATGAAGAGTTCAGAGTTTCTGTGACCTGTATGACAGAGCCGTACGGATGAATCTGGAAGCTTCCAGAGACAACCGTACGGATGATTTTGGCGTTACTGATTCTGATTTGTTTCAGACGGTAGGTTTTAGAAACCGTGTTTCCTGAAACAGATTTCAGTTCATAATTCCAGACAGTTAATGAGATAAGAATCTTAAAGGAGTTTAAGATTGGTGTAATCTCAAAGTTTCAGAATTTATCCCTATGAGACAAAGTGCAAATCTTTTGTAAGAGAATGAAACTAAATTTGGATTAATTCATTGCATGTACCAATGGAAGGCTTACGCCTTGTTTCTGGGAATACGAATGAAATATCCAATCTGTAAATTGTTTACAGATAATTTAGATTCCGTCCCCAGTATGTTGCTTCATAATTAAATCACAAGATTTTGCTTCTGTTAATTAATTGGATTAGTTAACATCATTATGCAAAGACTATATTATATTATGTTTGACATAATTAAATATATGATGCATATCTCTAAGCAAATAAACCTTCTTAAAACTTAAGTCAAGTGCCAATCCATGATTTAAACACTTGTGAGTACATGGGTAGTTTTATGTGGGTTATGCCCTAGCGTAGGTGTATTAATTCTATTCATCTATGAGCAAGATGAGTGAATCAGAGTTTCCTATACGTTTAAAATGGTTTGACTTAATTGGGCTATCAAAACAGTTTTGGGCCTAAGACACAGATGAGATTAAAACATGTTTGACATAAGATGTCTAACAATCTCATAAAAGATCTAAGAGTCACATATGATGTGATTGATAAAGAGTTATCTACCTAAATAACTTGATTTTGAGCGGTCGTGCCCTAACCGACTCAAAGTTGGGTGAAATACGGATCTTAGCCTACTTAAATTATATTATACAATTGTTGTATTTGAAGGTGTATAATTTAGTGAGAGTATTTATGAAATACATTATATGTGTCTAAATAATAATGGTATGAAATATATGTGTATATTTATTTGCATATTTCGTAAAATGTCTTAAACTATAATCATGTATAATTACTGCGATTGACCCCACTTTAAGAAAAATAAGATTAACTTCCATGACCTAGTCATGAGCTTAAGAATTGTTCTAAAGCAAGATCGAAAGATATGAATTCTTAATAAATCCTATTTCTAAGAAACCTAATGCTTAAGGATGGACAAAGACATTTATTAGAAACATGTGGATGATTCTATAGATGTCAATTGTCTTATGACTTGCTACCATATGTTTAGAGCTTTAGAAGTATCTGAAACACATGGATACTTATTTGATAAGCAATCACGTAGAAAGCGTTCCTACAAGCAAGAAAGGAAAGAAAAGTTTGAGATTGATTAGAGTCTAACATTCATTTGATGAATGAAAGGTATGTCAATAAGTTATCATGTTTCGAACATGGAGAGACATATTAATTACCTTGATATGGCTTGATAATCAAGTTAGTTTGGAACTAACAAACGGATTTGACACTAATTCATAAGCGACATTTGATGTTTAAAATGCTATGTCTTAATATCAAATGGAAACCTTCTCAAACTCTAAAGGTAAATAAGGACAAGGATTTAAGATAAAGGTAAGACAAAAGTTGTCAAGCCTAAAAGGAAATATTTGTGGCAAAACCTAAAATCCAAAGAATGTAATTTGTACCTTGGCAATAGGATTGACTGTTGGTGAAATTACAATTTGAATTAAAAGATCAAAAGGAAGGGTAGTTGGTGTTGGTCCCAGAGGGGCAACAAGGGTATGAAAAATGCTAGAGGGGGGGGGGGGTGAATAGCGTTTTAAAATTCTTTTCAAACCCTTTTTGCAAATCAGTGGCTTATGCGCACAGTTCTCAAATAAGCTAAGTATAGCGCGCAGAGAGAGTGTGAAATGCACAGCGGAAATTTTAAGCAGCACCTGCGCAGTAAAAAGCTGCGCAAGGATAAAAACGCACGCGCTAAGTTTGGCTTAAAGAGTTGGATAAAATGTTCTAAGGCAATAAGCAATAACAAACACAGCAGCAATAGCAGCAATCTGATAAGATCAAACAAAGCAGTAATTCAGAAATGATTAAGCAGGAAGTAAATAGCGAGATTAAAGAACAAGCTATTTGGAGAGGTTCGATCAATGAAAGATCTACGTCCTCTACCAAGATGGTTAGTCTTGGATTTTCTAATGGAGATCTTATTATATGAGAGAGTTACAAGATACAACAATGTAGAACAAACTAACTCAAAGATCTATAATCTATGAAGAACAAATCCTAGACTAAACCGGTGTATCTCAAGAAGTATGATCGAAATAATCAAAGCTTCAAGAGGTGTGTGTGTGTTCAGAAATTCTGGGCTCTATGAATATGAAAGATGAAGAGCACGAAGAATTCTGGTGATACAAGGCTTATAGGATCTGGGCTTGGTTGAGTATGAAGGTATGAAGGTTGATCTTGAGAATTCTGGAAATGAGCAAGCAATCTTCAAATCTTCAAAGTTTCTTTTGGAAGCAAGAACTCAAGCAACTTGGAAATGAAGATGAGCTGGCTATTTATAGCTGAGAGCTTGAATATAGCCGTTGGATCTCTGAGCAAGGACGATGAGCTGGCACGATATGATTGGTGCGCAGGTGTCCTTTATAGCAGTTGGAGCTCTGATCAAAGTTGATGACCTGGCACAATATGATTGGTGCGCAGGTGTTTTAGAGCCGTTGGAGACTAAGCATGAAGACCAAATTCAAAAGCTTCTTCTAGAAGGTTGACAGCTGTCTTCATTTGAAATATTTCTCTTGAGCGCGTCTCCACCGTTGGATCTGCTGAGTGTGCTTGCTTTGTCGTTTCTGCATACCTCAGCATTTTTAATAAGCGTGCATCTTCTAAGCGCTTTCCAAGTTATGTAATCTGAAGGTATCGAAAACTGAGCAAGGATGCATGCTGCGCAGAGGAGACCTGCGCAGTGATGTCCTGCGCAGAGACCACAGTCTTGCTTAGATCATTCCTTTTCACTCCAAGCTTCAAGAATATGAGGTTGTTGAAAGATAATCATAAGGACCAAGTTAATCTGCTCTGCTCATAGAAGCCATGCGTATGGAGGATGAGCAAGTGATGCTATGCGCGCGGAGAATGAGCAGGTAATGCTATGCGCGCGGAGAATGAGCAGGTAATGCTATGCGCATGAAATGTGCTGCGCACGAAATGTCCTGTGCATTATACTTGGTCTTCAGTAAATGAAACCTCAATTCCGAGCAAGCCCTAACCGCTAAGCCTATTTTATAAAATTGGACTTAGCTACAAATAGAAGTTATAAAACTTCTTACATAGGATCCTAAAGTCCACAAAATACTTAGGTGATGGTATCAATCAATTCTAACATAATTGGGAGGGTTAAGAAATAAGCATACCCAACAATCTCCCCTTAAATGATTGATTCCATTACCTACTATAACAAAGGCAATTCATTGTACTTGATAATAACATGTCCATAAAAATGTGAATGGTAAATCATGCCTCAAGTCAATGCACACACTAGCCAATGTTATAGATTTCTAGTCTAACCAAAAGATATAACTTACAAGATAGGAAAGATAGAAATGTCATTCAGAGCATACAAATAATGTGAGATGAAGTTTTAAGTATGCGTTTAAACTGAATGTTTAAAACATCATGCACATAAAATATGAGCAGTTAAGTATATGCGCATGAAGTTTGAAATAATGCGTTCATTGTTCCACAAACAAAAAGTTTGAATTGAACAAGGTTTTGGGAAAAGCGATGATGCATTATAAGTTTAGAGTTCACCTTTGAGAGAGCTCTGCGCACTTTATCTTGTAGCTTCCTAAATTTCTTTGCGCAGAGCTTCAATTATTTGAAGTGGGAGCACCAATTTGGAATTTTTTTTTTTTTTGATAGATTACTCTCCCCCTTAATCTCTCCCCCTTAATGCCTTTGTTCTCTCCCTATTTGCCTTTGTTAGATAACTCTCCCCCTTAATGGCACAATCAATGCCTTATAGCATACTGGCCTGAGCATCGAGCCTAGCATCCTGTGCATCCAGTTGCTCTTGAATCTTTGCCTGCACAGTGACCACTTGAGGGATCTAAGGGAGCAGACACCGGAAGAATGATATACTGAGGTCCACGGGGTATGCGCGTGAGGTTTATGCGCAGCAATATAATGCGCAGGGTTTCTTTGAAAACTCATAAATATTTTGCCTTGTGCGCAACATCTTGTGCGCTTCATATGCGCAGGCGCATGAGGCATTTCCTAAGAGAATTATCAAGTAAACACAAGATCATTAGTATTGACAAATCATATGGACAATTAGCTAAGTTCAAGCATACCCATTTCTCCTCTCAGGAATACAAATCTTTTTGCGTCAAGAGCCTTTGTAAGGATATCAGCAATTTGATTATCTGTGCCCACGTGCTCTAAATGAATGTTTCCTTTTTCCACGTGGTCCTTGAGAAAATGATATTTAATGTCGATGTGCTTTGTCTTTGAATGCATGACAGGATTGTTGGAGACAGCTATAGTGGACATATTATCGCAAAATATTGGGCAGTTTGCTTCATGAATTCCATAGTCCACTAATTGTTGCTTCATCCATAGGATTTGGCAGCAGCAGCTTCCAGCAGCAATGTATTCAGCTTCTGTAGTGGAGATGGACACAGCAGCTTGCTTCTTGCTTGCCCACGCAACAAGTCGATTTCCAAGGAAATGACAAGTTCCACTTGTGCTCTTCCTGTCAATAGTGCATGCTGCGTAATCTGCATCTGAATAACCTTGCAAATCGAAATTCGAATCTTTGGTTAACCAAAGTCCAAGGTTAACAGTTCCAGAAAGATAACGAATAATGCGTTTAACAGCAGTTAAGTGCGCTTCTCTAGGGTCCGCTTGATAGCGCGCACAGACACAAACACTAAACATAATATCTGGCCTACTTGCAGTAAGATAAAGAAGAGAGCCAATCATACCTCGATATAAAGTTTGATCAACTTTCTTACCTTTTAAGTCTTTGTCAAGTTTGTTGCCCGTGGCCATAGGAGTGTCGTATGCTTTAGCATTCTCAAGTCCAAATTTCTTGATTAAGTCTCTTGTGTACTTGGCTTGATTTATGAAGATGCCGTCATTCAATTGCTTGATTTGAAGCCCGAGGAAGAAAGTGAGTTCTCCGATCATGCTCATTTCAAACTTGCTTTTCATGAGCTTCTCGAAGCGCTTACAAAGTAACTCATTAGTAGAACCAAATATAATATCATCGACATAAATTTGAACAAGTAAAGAATGATCATTATACTTAGCAATAAAAAGAGTTGTATCGATTTTACCACGCTTAAAGCCTTTCTCTAGCAGGAATTTTGATAGGGTATCGTACCATGCTCTTGGAGCTTGCTTAAGTCCATACAAAGCTTTTTGAAGCTTGAAGACATGATTTGGAAATCTGCTATCTTCAAATCCAGGTGGTTGTGCTACGTAGACCGTCTCTTGGAGTTCACCGTTGAGAAATGCGCTCTTCACATCCATTTGATAAAGCTTGAATTTCTTGTGAGAGGCATAAGCTAAGAAAATTCTTATAGCTTCAAGTCTTGCTACAGGTGCAAATGTTTCATCGTAGTCGATTCCTTCCTCTTGCCTATAGCCTTGCGCAACCAACCTTGCTTTGTTTCTTGTGATGCTTCCATTCTCATCCATCTTGTTTCTGAATACCCATTTTGTACCAATAACGCCTTGATCATGAGGTCTGGGTACTAAGGTCCAAACCTTGCAGCGCTCAAATTGGTTAAGCTCTTCTTGCATAGCAGTAACCCAGCTTGAATCTTGAAGCGCTTCATCAATCTTCTTTGGTTCGATTTGAGAGATAAATGAGTGATATTCATCATCAAAGTTTGATGCTCTCCTAGTACGAACCCCTACATTGAGATCACCAATGATGTTTGAAGTTGGATGATCTCTTACTTCACGAATCTCGGGAGGTAAGTTAGGTTGAGTGGTAGGAATACGAAGATCTTCAATGGGTACTTCATTTGTTCCAGCATCAAGATCATCAAAAGTGATTTGCTGAGGTGGAGAAACATCATGCGCAGGAGGAGGTGTTTGCGCATCAGGAGTCGTCACTCTTGGCGCAGCATCTACTGTATGCGCATGCGATGGACTTGCTTGATTCTGGTTTTGATCTTCTTGATTAACATTCTGCGCAGGTACAGTTTGAGGCTGCGTACCTGTCTCAACATGCTCAGCAGAATCATCAGAATCATTTGGAGCCAAATGTGGCTCAAGGAGAGAATGCTCATCAAAAGTAACATGTACAGATTCTACAATTACTAGAGTAGTTCTATTAAAAACACGAAAAGCTTTAGAATGTTTGGCATACCCAACAAAAATACCTTCATCTGCTTTGGCGTCGAATTTACCTCTATGATCTTTGCCATTGTAGAGGATATAGCATTTGCAGCCAAAGATCTTGAAGAAAGCAATGTTGGGCGCTCTTCCTCTCCATAGCTCATATGGAGTCTTGTTGTAGGCTTTGTTGATGAGGGATCTATTCTGAGTAAAGCAGGCAGTGTTGACAGCTTCTCCCCAGAAATACTTTGGAAGCTTAGCTTCTGCTATCATTGTTTTTCCAGCCTCAATCAACGTGCGATTCTTTCTTTCCACAACGCCATTTTGTTGAGGAACTCCAGCAGCAGAGAAATTGTGATCAATTCCATGGTCATCGCAGTATTGAGCAACACCGTTATTCTTGAATTCAGTTCCATTGTCTGATCTAACACTCACGATGTCGTCTTCTTTTTGAGTTTGGAGCCTTCGAAAGAGAGCAGTCAATATATCATAGCAGTCATCTTTGGATATCATCATTTCGACCCATGTGTATCTTGAGTAGTCATCCACCACGACTAAGGTATATTTGTTTCCTCCAATGCTTGCGGTGGTGACCGGTCCAAACAAATCCATGTGAAGCAGTTGTAAACATTTGGAAGTTGAGGAAGCAATATTGCTGGAGAAAGACTGCTTAGGTTGTTTACCGAGCTGGCATGCTGCGCATTTTCTGTCATGATGGTCAGCTACTTTGGGAAGTCCTTTGACAAGATTTTCCCTTCCAAGCTTAGCCAAATATTTGAAGTTCAAATGACTTAAGCGCTTATGCCATAGCCAGCTGCTTTCACTAACATTCTTTGCTACAAAACAGAGATTAGTGATAGAATTTACAGCAGTAAGATCAATAATGTAAACATTAGTCTTGCGAGTCCCTGTGAGCAAAGTTAGTCCGGATATGCCATCTTTGATGTAGCAGTGCGTAGCAGTGAAATGACATTCCAAACCTTTATCGCAGAATTGAGATATGGATAGCAGGTTGTGCTTGAGTCCTTCTACGAGTGCAACTTTCTCAATGCACACTTTATCTTTTCTGATTCTTCCATATCCAACTATGTGCCCTTTGTTGTTATCACCAAAAGTTACTGAGGGACCTCTTCCTTCATGCACATCTTCAAGAGCTGTGACGTCTCCAGTCATGTGTCTAGAACATCCACTGTCGAGATACCATATATGCGCTTTAGGTTGTGAAGAGTACGCAGTAAAGCAGGAGACCTGAAAGATTGACATTAAAAACGCAGGTCCCCTTTATTCTTGGGTCCTAGAGTTAGAAACTTTTGACAACCCACTCCTGTCTGACCTTAGGATTTTTACGTCCCTTGGCATTAGGAGCAAATCGCAAAAGGCATTCTGCAGCCTGGTGACCTAAACCATCACACACAACACAATGATGAAAGCCACTTATAGATTGGGTTTTTACAAACTCTTTACTTTTCTTTGGCGCAGCATTCTTTACTGGAGCAGATGAACTTGCTTTGACAAATATCATTTTCTGAGGTTTGGGTGCGCTTTTCTTAAGAATGCGCATCTGGCGTTGGGGCGCATGGCTTTCATGCGCATGACCCTTTTGCGCAGATTTGACATTTGAAGTTGAAGCGCAGCCATAGTTAGAATATGAGTTGTCATGTGCAGGTTCAACTTTAGCCTTACCCTTGGCTTTTCCAGTTTGCTTCTTTGGGTAGACATAATGGAAATTTTGTCTCTGGACTTTCTCCTGTCCTTTACCCATTGAAGCAGAATGCTTTGCTTTAGGAATTTCAATAATTTGCTGTGGTGTAAATTCCTTTTCCTTTTCAGAGCAAACGGCGCATTTAAAGTTGTCACTAGTTGAGAACCCTAAGCCTTCCTTATCTCCACTGGCTTTTTGGTATTCTAGAATTTGATCCATAGTGACACGAGATTTGGTCCACTCATCAGTGATCTTTGTGAGATCAGCTACTTGAGCAGCCAATTCTTCGTTTCTTACTTTAAATAGCGCATTTTGATCTGTAAGAAAACGGTTTTTTTCAATAAGAGGAGTCATGCTCTTAATCTGCTCCTTAAGGAGGGTGATCTCAGATTTTAAAAGAGTTTTCTCCGTCTTAAGCTGTGAAATTTCTCCAATTGATAAGTCCACTGCTTCTTTCATAGAATTGAATCTTTTGATTACCTTTTCAGCTTGCTGAAAAATAGACTCGCGCTCAGCAGCAGAGTCATCCTTTTCTATTACAATTTCAGCAGGAATTTCAAGAGATTCTTTGCGTATTGGCGCAGCAAAAAATTTCTTCGTTAGGTCTGCTCTGGCAAATAAGTACTTGCCATTCTGTCTGGTTGGAGTTAGATGTCCCATTTCTGCCAGTTCTATGATGGTGGGACCTTTCTTCTGAATAGTACTTGGCACAGCCTTTGTGTCCATTTTGGGATCATTGTCTGAATCGCTATCAGCATCGGCATTGGCCACTAAGCAGAGCAGTCCATCCTCAGAGTCATCATCATCACTGTCTTCAGTGTCAGTCTCTATCCAGGTCTTGAGTTGCTTCTCAGCAGGGTCTTCTTCAGCAACCATTCCGCGCTGCTTTGAAAATCTCTGCGCAGTATTCTTCTTTATGTACTCAAATCTTGACGTAGGGCATTTTGATGCAAAATGACCAGGCTTTCTACAGTTGTAGCAAACCAAGTCATCTTCTTCCTTTGAGTCTCTGCCACAAGAGAATTTAGCTGGAGCTTTACTTGAGGATTCAGGTTTTGAGAATTTCCTGAATTTTTGGAATCGCTTAACAAACATAGCGAAATCATCATCATCCATTTCAAGCAGAGAAGAAGTGGATACTTTGTCTGAGGTTTGAGCAGGCGCAGGTTCTCTTTGAGCAATCATTGAAATTGCTTTTCCTTTTCCTTCAGTTTCATCAATTCGATCAAGCTTAAGCTCATACACTTTTAAGTTGGCGTATAAGCTGCGCAGAGGCCAAGTATCTAAAAATCCAGAATCTTCCAGATGACTTGCCTTGTGCACATATCTGGAACCTAGCGCATCTAAGAATTGAGAATTTACTTCTTTATTGGTGAAGGTAGTTCCAAGAGATTTACAAGAGTTTACAACAGCACAGAAGCGATCATAAGTTTGTCTCAAGGTTTCACCATCCTTTCTCATGAAGCAGTTGAATTTTCTTTGCACCACAAATCTTTTGTTTTCCTTGCTTACTTTGTCACCATTCACATAGCCTTCAATAGCATCCCATAGATCCTTTGCAGTTCCACCGCTCACAATTTGATTGTGCGGGAGAGGTCTAGAGTGCTGAGAATGATGTTTCTAGCTCTTCCATCGTAACCAACCCATTTCTTTTCTTCATCGGTCCATTCCCCTTTGGCCTTCTTAATTGTAGGATTATCCTTGTTGGTAGCAGCATCTGGATTGGCCTTCATTGGAATGTAGGGTCCTTCAAGAACAATGTCGTGGAGGATCTCGTCGATAGAGGAAAAATGAGTGAGCATGCAGTGCTTCCAGATTTCGAAGTGATCTTCATCCAGCACTGGAACATGTGAATAGTTAGCCATTGCCCAAGATTTTGAAGCCATCTTGAATCGGCACCCAAGCTGTTAAGCTTGAAAAACAAAACAAGTTTTATGAAGGTGTTTGCTCTGATACCACTTGTTGGTCCCAGAGGGGCAACAAGGGTATGAAAAATGCTAGAGGGGGGGGGGGGTGAATAGCGTTTTAAAATTCTTTTCAAACCCTTTTTGCAAATCAGTGGCTTATGCGCACAGTTCTCAAATAAGCTAAGTATAGCGCGCAGAGAGAGTGTGAAATGCACAGCGGAAATTTTAAGCAGCACCTGCGCAGTAAAAAGCAGCGCAAGGATAAAAACGCACGCGCTAAGTTTGGCTTAAAGAGTTGGATAGAATGTTCTAAGGCAATAAGCAATAACAAACACAGCAGCAATAGCAGCAATCTGATAAGATCAAACAAAGCAGTAATTCAGAAATGATTAAGCAGGAAGTAAATAGCGAGATTAAAGAACAAGCTATTTGGAGAGGTTCGATCAATGAAAGATCTACGTCCTCTACCAAGATGGTTAGTCTTGGATTTTCTAATGGAGATCTTATTATATGAGAGAGTTACAAGATACAATAATGTAGAACAAACTAACTCAAAGATCTATAATCTATGAAGAACAAATCCTAAACTAAACCGGTGTATCTCAAGAAGTATGATCGAAATAATCAAAGCTTCAAGAGGTGTGTGTGTGTTCAGAAATTCTGGGCTCTATGAATATAAAAGATGAAGAGCACGAAGAATTCTGGTGATACAAGGCTTATAGGATCTGGGCTTGGTTGAGTATGAAGGTATGAAGGTTGATCTTGAGAATTCTGGAAATGAGCAAGCAATCTTCAAATCTTCAAAGTTTCTTTTGGAAGAAAGAACTCAAGCAACTTGGAAATGAAGATGAGCTGGCTATTTATAGCTGAGAGCTTGAATATAGCCGTTGGAGCTCTGAGCAAGGACGATGAGCTGGCACGATATGATTGGTGCGCAGGTGTCCTTTATAGCCGTTGGAGCTCTGATCAAAGTTGATGACCTGGCACAATATAATTGGTGCGTAGGTGTTTTAGAGCCGTTGGAGACTAAGCATGAAGACCAAATTCAAAAGCTTCTTCTAGAAGGTTGACAGCTGTCTTCATTTGAAATATTTCTCTTGAGCGCGTCTCCACCGTTGGATCTGCTGAGTGTGCTTGCTTTGTCGTTTCTGCATACCTCAGCATTTTTAATAAGCGTGCATCTTCTAAGCGCTTTCCAAGTTATGTAATCTGAAGGTATCGAAAACTGAGCAAGGATGCATGCTGCGCAGAGGAGACCTGCGCAGTGATGTCCTGCGCAAGGAAGTCCTGCGCAGAGACCACAGTCTTGCTTAGATCATTCCTTTTCACTCCAAGCTTCAAGAATATGAGGTTGTTGAAAGATAAGCATAAGGACCAAGTTAATCTGCTCTGCTCATAGAAGCCATGCGTATGGAGGATGAGCAAGTGATGCTATGCGCGCGGAGAATGAGCAGGTAATGCTATGCGCGCGGAGAATGAGCAGGTAATGCTATGCGCATGAAATGTGCTGCGCACGAAATGTCCTGCGCATTATACTTGGTCTTCAGTAAATGAAACCTCAATTCCGAGCAAGCCCTAACCGCTAAGCCTATTTTATAAAATTGGACTTAGCTACAAATAGAAGTTATAAAACTTCTTACATAGGATCCTAAAGTCCACAAAATACTTAGGTGATGGTATCAATCAATTCTAACATAATTGGGAGGGTTAAGAAATAAGCATACCCAACAGTTGGACTACCACTTCAAGTGTTTATGTTAAAATTTGTACTTGTAAGGGTAAAGATTAACCTATGTGGAAATAATGATGCAATGGTTGCAACATTAATCATAGAAACTTACGAAGTGTCTTTACCTAATAAATTCATATTTGTTTTGAACAAATTGTGCTATGTTCTTATTTTAAGTAGAAATATTATTTTGGTTTCTTCATTACAAGATTATGGATATTTCCTATTTCGAATAAGAAAGTGTTCCAATAAATATGATTTGCTTTATTGTATTGCTATTCATATAAATGGGACTTTATATCCTTATCTTGGAAGAACAACAAAAAATAATGAGTATAACGTAAATAATGGAAATCTGAATCTAAGGGTGTAAGCGTTGCATTCTTAAAAAGCATTAATGTCTATATCAAATGATAAGAAACACATATCTAAAATTCCATGGGACGGACTTTTAAATTCATATGATTTCGAATCATGTGATAGATGTGAATCTTAGAAATTGATCAAGACATCTTTTACTAATAACAGTAAGAGGAAGTACTCTTTTGAACTTATACATTTTGATGTATGTAGTTTATTAAAGTAACAATGCTAGAAATGATTTCAACACCTCATGGCAAAAGTATTGATGTACTCTGATTAGATCAAAGTAATAAATATTTGAGCCTTGGAATCGATGAGAATTCTGCAGAAAGTCTGCAATTTAAGAAAAACAGAATCTGGAAACAGCAGCCGTACGGATGATGTTCCAGAAGTTTACAGATTGTTTGTAAAACACAGTTTTTCGCCTCATGATAAGTCAAACTGATCTTTAATTATCCTTCTGGATTATGTGCTGGAAACAGCTGCACTTACACTAAATTGAGTTTCGTCTAAGGAGGTTCTAAATGTACCATATTTGATATGGAATGAAAGAAAACTTGTTTTGCCTTTCATAAGGATTTGTGATGTGATACTTTTGAGAAAAGTGTTGTCTTGGACAAAATCACACCTAAATCTAGTAAATGTAATTTAGTGGGATATCTCAAAGATATTAATTTTACACCCTTAGAGCACAAATCGTTTGTTACTCTAAATAGCACTTTCTAGATAAATCGTTTATCCCTAAATAACTAGTGGGAGTAAAATGTATCTCGAAGAGTTCGAGACCCAGAAAATAACATAGAACCTAAGATGGAAATTGAACAATGTTTCACAAGGATTTGTGGAAATTCGTTCAAGTATACATAAAAAATTTGCATAACTGATAGGATACTATCTATAACAAGAAATATTGATTTCTCGTAATAGAAAGTAATTAAGAAAATATCATTGCGAATGATTGACCTATTACCTATCAAGATGCAAAGTCCGCTCCGGATTTATATCAATGACTTGGAGTCATAAAATCTATAAGTGTATATTGATTAAGCAAGACTAATTGAGAAAAGTTAATTCATAATGTCGATTATGATGAAACTTTATCACATGTAGTCATGCTTAATATTATTAGAATTCTTATTGTCATGACCTCATATTTTGAATATGAAATATGACAAATGGATATCAAAATAGCATTCCTTAACAGGAACATACTTTAGGATGTGTTTGATACAACCTAAAAGTTTTGATATATAAAATTCTAATAAAATATGCAAGTTGCAGAAATCCATGAGATGGATTGAAGCAAACTACTTGGAGTGAAATTTCATTTTGATGAAGTATTCAAAGAGTTTGAAATTCATCAAGGATGAGACTTGTGATTACAATAAATTTAGTGGGAGCGTAATTTTATTCATAGTCTAATATATATATATGGTTGATATATAAATCATTTTGAAAGAGTTTCTAAATGAAAGACTTGGATGAAGCCGCCTACATCCTTGGACTGATTTATGGAGATAAATCTAAAAGGTTGATTGGTTAAAGTCAAAGTACTAATATTGACAATATAGTGAAAGGTTCACTATGCAAGACTCTTGGAGAGGTCACTTGCAAAAGTCTAATGGCATTAATCTTTGCAAGATTTAGTCTTACTGTACGACTGATGAGCAAAGAGTACATGATTAGGATTTCATATGCTTCGGCAATTGGATCTATCATGTAAGTCATGTTAATATACTAAGAGCGGATGTCTCATATACTTGGAGTATGATGAGATAATACCAATCGGATCCTAGCGAAAGTCACTAGTTAAGAAACATCCTTAAGTACTTTAGAAGAACTAAAGGATGCATTCTTGATCTTTGATGGAATATAAGATGATCCTGTAAATAGTTACAAAGATGCATTCTTACTAACCATCAAAGATAAATATTTCAGTATAAATACATGTCTAAGTTTAATAATGGTGTTAGAAGAGTTCTAAGTATACCATTACTATTCTACAAAAGGTTAAGCATCTAGTCGCATGGGATGCAACTAGAAAAATGTTGAAATTAAGATTCTAATTAGTAAACTAGAAATCGTTTCTAGTGTCACTAATTTAATGTACCTTCATTGTGTCAATAATCATTATTACACAAATCAAGGGACTATTATCTTATCTAAACATATACTTAGACGTTTCTATCTTACTCGAGAAATCGTCAAAGATAGGAGATGTCAAAATATGCAAAATACCTTATGATAATAACAAGGATAGTTATCCTACATAAGCTTGTTTGCAATTATGATGGAGATCATAACTAAGCTCAATAGGTATTGGATACGCGTTGATTGGGCCTAGTGCAAGTGGGAGATTGTTGGATATTATGCCCTAGGCCCTTGAGAAAGGCCTATGCGTTATATCATAGCTTCATTGTTATAGAGATAACAAACCCGATTATTATATCTTTTGCATGTTTATTATAATAATCATTGTCCCTAGCACTTATGAAGGGCTAGCATGAGTTTAATGGATAATCATATGATGATTATAGTGCATAGGATGCGGATAAAACTTGTGGGTACATGTTAGAGAACAAGTAGTGGATAGACCCGTTATGAGATTTATGTCATGGTCAAATGTCATAATTAAATCTCATAATAGTTATATCATTCATACTTAGACCTGATATTATCATAATCTTCCATATGATGAACATTATGTTTGACGTACTCAAATGCTACCCCTAATCGGGAAGTTATAAAGGCTACGATTGGCATAATCGGATTCTTGTAGGGAAGAATGATAAGTCAAGATGGGATTTGTCCCTCTCTCAAGAGAGATATCTGCTTGGACACTCTATGAGTGAGATTGATAATAGTGTACGGCCGTACACAAATGAATTGAAGTGTTCAATGTTATTTGCTCATATCAATCTACTCGAGATCGAGAAATCATTGGACAACATAAGTTGACGTGGACCATGACTTATGTCCAATATGATATCGTGTGACAAAAGGATTGTGATATGTTCTATAAGGTTACTTTGGGCTTTCAAAGTTATACTAATTGGGTAGTCATAATGGATTGCTAGAGTCCACTTATGACTTACGGGTTCTGACTCGTTCGGACTCGTTGCCAACTTAGTATAATCCTATTGGGTCACACACAATAGCACGGATTGAATAAGGCACAGAAAACGGGAAAAAATGGATCCTGCTGGAAGGATCCGTACGGATGGTTTGGGAGCCACCCAAACAATCCGTACGGATGGTTTTTCCAGACGGAAAACAGTTTGTTCAGATCTCTTGTTTGACAAGGAATTCTGATCCCAAAAGGAATTAGGTTTATACCCTATTATATATATGTGTGTGCAGTCGGGTTTGAGAAACCTAATGGTTGATTTTAGAAATCATAACATGTTGTTTGAGAAACAATTACACACATATAGAGGGGATTATTAGTTTTGAGATTTAGAATCATCATAACTCAATAATCAATGAAGCAAAATAATTCTTACGAAGAAATTGTTTCTTCATCAAGCCTTGGGTCTAGCAATCCAGATCAAGAAGGTGTTCTTGATATCTGTTCGACGTGTGGATACCAATAGAGGATGTTTGCTTTAACACCTTAAAGTACGTGTTCATGGATTCGATCTTCAAGGGTATGTTTCTTTCATCTTGTATTTAATTTAATCAACATGCACAGATCCGGGCTCTTAGGTGTTTGATTTTATCTGTTTATTCCACTGCGCATGATGCATCAAAACCCAATAGAGATCGGGGCGGGTAAGGGTAAGGTATTGTAAGCCTCCGACCATAGTTCGATAAGTGGTTACATCAGGAAGAGGATATCCCTCATTAGCCGTTAAGTGTGACCCGGATAAGAGAGGTGTAGTGGCAGGTTTACAAAGATGCATATTGAACTTATGCAATAGATCAGAGGCATACCTTGACTGGTTTAGATGGAGATGAGAAGACGATCTAGTGGCTTCAATGACGAGAAAAAAACTGAGAGGGCCTAGCCTTCGACTCTCAAAATTTGCGCAAATGGTGTCAAGAACTACGTTGATTTCTGATGGGGATGAACCGATGACGATTATGTCATCTACGTATACCAGGATAGCAATAGTGGTTCCTTGATGATGCCGAAGAAAAAGGGAAGAGTCGGCTTGGCTGTTGAAGAAACCCAAGGTGAGGAGAAAGTCATGCAATCTGTGAAACCATGCTCGTGGAGATTGCTTGAGCCCATAGAGAGCTCGATGAAGACGACATACATAGTTGGGATGTGTGGGATCCATAAAACCGGGAGGTTGGGACATGTATACTTCCTCGGTTAGAATCCCAAGGAACGCATTACGTACATCAAGTTGCTCTATTTTCCAATCTTGTGAATGAGCTAAGGACAAGATGGTACGGATAGTAGCAAGCTTAATGACAAGACTGAATGTCTCCTCATAATCGACTCCTTCCTTCTGGGTGAAACCTTGAGCGACGATTCGGGCCTTATACCTTTCGATGGAGCCATCAGCTTTCCGTTTTACCTTGTAAATCCATTTGCTACCGACAATGTTGTGATGGGCGGGAGGAGGAACGAGAGACCAAGTCCTATTTTTGTGTAAAGCCGTGAGTTCCTCTGGCATAGCCACTTGCCAATGGGCGAGAGGGGCAGCCTGTCGGTATGTGTGTGGCTCAAATAGAGGCGAGGCAGTAGTAGCAGAACTGAGTGCAAACTGGTGCTTAGGTTTGAATATTCCTGCCTTGGCACGGGTAGTTGTAGACACCCCGCCTTGGACCTCTCACTTCTATTGCATACAAAGTATTTTTATTTAACTCATTTTCGTTAATTTCTGTTACTTCGGTTAAGTTCCTAACTGATTTCGTTTGTTTTGGACTAAACTGCATAACATAGTTAACTTTTAGGGTCATTCTGTCATTTTCTGCCGCGGGCGCTTCCGGAACTGTTAACGGGATGCGCGCGCGTCTCTCCCCAAAAGCGGGACTCGCGCGCTTCCCATTTTGGCAGTAACGGATTGCACCTTATTTCCCTCCCTTTTCTTATTTGCAACATCTCTTTCTTGTCACAAAAGATTTCTTTTCCCATCCACATTCATCCCCCCTAGTTTTATAACCTCCAATCCCATTATTCTAGCCATCTCTTTAAAACAAAATAATTCATTTTTATTTTATTTGATTTTATTTTATTTCTTTCATTTATTATTTTATTTATCTTATTTTCTATTGGTCAATTCCATCTCACATGGATTGACCAATTTCCCTCCAACCTTTCCCTCTCTTTTTTACCTATAAAAACCATAATCTTCTACCTTAGAAAGGGACTCTTTTTACACTCTTTGGACCTTAACCTCACATTTTCACTACACCTACACTATACACAATTCTCTACACAAATTCTCCAACAAGAGTTTTTATATAACAAATTGTTCTACAACAATTTCATTACAACAACAACACTTTCAAGTCAAGGTTCCAAGTCCTCTTTCTCAAGGTACAACTCCATTTTCTTCCTTTGTTTTCTTCTTCTTGATGTATGCAATCCCCATTAATGGGACATGACCAACATGACTACTTCACATATTGAAGTTAGTTAAGGTTATCTCCCTACATTTTAATCTTAACTTTAATTCACCATGTTAATTTCTCTTCATCTCTTAATGTAATTCTTTAACATTACTTGTTACATGTAATCTTTATCATTAAATAAATAAAACAATTCTATTTTATTTTCCCTTTATTTCCCCTTTTCTTCTCATCACAATTGTTAGCACATTTCTATTTAATTAATTGAAGGACATGTAAATATTAGAACACCAATAGTAGCAAGACCCGCATAAGCGGGGCGGAGTGGGTGTTTAAGTACTTCCCACTCCGTCACCTAACCCCCAACCCTTCTCTCCCGAATCTCTGGTTTTGTACATAAATTAGGCTATTTCTAGGTTTTTCTGATGTTCCTTTAAAAACATAGGTGGCGACTCTAAACAATCTAAAACAAGTTAGACATCCTAGGATAATTCACCGCTCTAGCCAAGTTGTGGTTTCCCGGGGTATCTACAGTGGCGACTCCGCTGGGGACGATTTAGAGGGTTAAACTTGTGTTCTTAACTTTTGGTGTTCTTATTACTGTTTTCTGGGCATTCTGGTAAAAAGGGTGGGAAGCGCGCGCCTCTGGCCTCTTTGGCCTAAAGCGCGCGCGTCCGACCCCAATTACCAGAATCGCCCGTCTTCCTTCTTGTCCTTCCATTCCATGTTTCTGTGCTAACAAATTCTTCAGGGGAAAGCATTTTTATTTAGGGTCAAGGCAATCCCTTGAACCCGCTGATTTACAGGTTGTTACCCAGATACGGGCGCCTCAGCCCCTCTTTGTCTAACGCGCGCGCCTCCCGAGTAGGCATCTTAATGCGCGCGCTTCTGGGCATTTTCCAGAAACAGAACAGTGCACAGAACAGAGTGGTTTTGAGAGTGTGTGGGCACCGGGCCTTCACAAAACAGTTTTTACTTTCTGTTTATTTTTATCGGTCATGCGGGTGATTCGAAAGTTGTAATTATGTGCTTATTTGTTTTTTTTTTTATTTCTTTTGAAAAAAAAATAAAAAATATATATATATTTTGTCACTTGTTAGACCTCACACTACATGCACATATTCTTATCAATTGCTCACTATCGAATCGCACAAGTCCAACCCCAAACCCGTCGAGGCCCATCCTAGAAAGTTTCAAGCTCCACCCGACCGTGGCTCTTTCGAAGCGGTCAACCTCAGCCCGTGGCGTAGTTCAAGACTACATGCCGGGGGTGACCTTTAAGCCTCTCTTTAGCCGAGCACAAGCCACACAATTCTAGTCTAGGGTCTAACACTCCGTGACCAAGTCGGTTTTTCATGTGCTGAGATTTCCCTAAACTAATGTCTTCAAATCATACATGCCAACTTGTTGCAATGGACGAAATAAAACTCCGTCCCCAAAAGTGGTTATTTTGGACGAAAATAAAAATCCGTCCCCGCATGTATGATTTACTACATTAATTTAGTTTAATCCCGACACATGTAGGTCTCACAAGCGTGGTGGAATCCGATGAGTATATGGGACCGCGAGAAGGTCTATATACTAGTGTGACGATTCCACTATTTTTTCTAGAAACCCCAAAAAGGACTCCCTCCTTCCGACTTTTGTAAATAATAATAAAAAAAAAAAAATCATTTTCTTTATATGGTTGAGTCTTTTTCATGTTTATGGGTTAAATTTATTTTACTCAAAAGGTATTTGTGGGGCCAACCTAAGATCAACCGTGTTCTTTCAAAAGGTCCAATGGCTTCCAACGGCAACAACAACAATGGTGGGTACTTCTCCGTGTCCAACGAAAGACTCTTCAACATAATAAGAGCCATGGGGGAACAAATGGATAGACTTTCCGAGGATGCCCGCCTAAAAGACGATTTGTGGCAAGCCCGTTTTGATCTCGAGAGGAAGATTCACAAAGAAGAGGTTTCCGAGCTCAAAGCCCGTTTGCAAGAGCTCACCAACAACAAGGCAAAGTTTAAGGGTAAAGCATGCTCAAGTGGCCCGTCCCTCAAAAGCTACAAAGGTACCGCCAACAACCGAGTTTTCACTCCTCTCCTAGGAGTAACCCAAGCCGAAGCATTTGAAACTTTGGTGGCAAGTGGAAAGGTCAAGCCTTTGGAGGGGTACAAGCCGAAGACGATACCAAAGAATCATGCACATGGTGAATGGTGCGGCTACCACAAGCATAGTGGCCATACTACCGAAGGGTGCTTCCTTCTCCGAAACATCATCTAAGATTTGTTCGACAACGGCGAATTTACTGTGGGTGAAGAGCAACCTTTAGAGAGTGCCAACATGCAAGAACTCATCAGAGAAGAATGATTTGGTTTCGAAATGGGGCTTCTACAAGAAATCATGCCACAAGGAGACTACAACGACAATGGGGACTACAACAACAATCTCCGTTTCTGTTGTTCAAATAGATTCCTAGATCATAGAATTACTTAATCCCAATCATGTTTGCACTTAGGATCCCCAAATTTTATTAGAACCTTTTTAGGTACCTTCTTTGTGACCAGAACAGGTGTATTACAACTCTTCAAAACAAGACAAACCAGCAGAGGAAGCAAATCAGCAGACCAGTAAACAAGTTGCCGATCAACTTGCTACACAAGTTGCCGATCAACTTATTAAAGAAGTTGCCGATCAACTTCATTCTTAACATGCCGATATAAAAGACAGTTTGCACTGTCAGTCAGGTGACATCATTTCATTAAAGTCAACCTTGCTGATTGTCTCTATACTGTTTTATCATAAAGTAGTTTACCTGCTCTGTAATGATTACTGCGCCGTCTGACACATAGCTACTTTTAGCTTTACTCTGTCTCTACTTGCTTTTGCAGGTAACCGGTTGAGACAAAGGGGTCTTTACCCATCAGACTTTTGAGGCACGCGTATCTTCGCCATTAATGGCAAGGATACTGCATTAAATGCTCCTCACCTACCCAGCTGAAAATTCAAATGTTATCCTTCTTCAACAAGCTAAGACATTAACTCCTCCTATAAATAGAGGACTCAGTGCATTGAAGAAGGTTGGTGATTTTAGTGCATTGAAGAGAGTTGGTTGTTTGCAGCATTCATTGAAGCTCAAACATTCCGTGTCCAGATAATCATTAGATCATTTAATAGGATATACACTTGTGCACAAACTCAACAACATTGTTAGTATTCCCGAAATAGATCATTTTAAGGAATACGTTGTTTGAGTATTTCACACACCCACCTGAGTGAGACAAGTTCTTTTTAACTTGCCGCTCAAATACACTTGGTCAGATATTTGTTTTATGATTCATTATCTATCTCTAGAATTTAGTCTTTGTATCCGGCAAAGCCGTGCTTGTAATAGACGAGGGATATTTAATAGTGCTCTTAACCCAAATCCAAGTTCTGACCAAAATTGGTAGAGGACGTAGCAGTATTTACACTGTGAACCTCTCCAAATACTTGTGTCCCTTGTTACTTACTGTCCTTGCCGGTTGGAACTCTATCACCGGCAAATCATTATTGTTCTTGCTGATTCATCATTATTTCCTTTGACCAATCTCTTGAAACTGCATTGAACTTTTGGAAACAACTTTGTGTCTAAACTAAGCTCTGAAAATATTTTATTCACTGATTTTGTGTGAGTTAAAACTAAGTCATATTTTACCCGCTGCGTTTACTGATAATAGTTTGCAAACTGATAAGTGACTTTGCATTTATAAGTGTTTCTTCATAAAAGTTTTAAAAAGGCTATTCACCCCCCCTCTAGCCTATTTTCCTACCAATTGGGCCTAACAATTGGTATCAGAGCTTGGAATTTTGAAAGAAATTTCCAAGCTTTGCAGCTTGTATTGCCGATACCATGGCAGGAAAAATCATGCAGTCATTTAACATCACTACCATACCGTTGTTAAATGTCAACGAGTTTGGTGTCTGGAAATCTCGAATGATAAAGTATATGAACTCAATCGATGATCGGTTGATGAAGGTCATAGAAGGTGGTCCAATCATTCCTTTAAAAGTCTCAACCACCTATAGACCTATTCCCTCCACTCCACTGACACAACATGCTGATCGTGACACTGAACAAGAAACCCATGTTCAGATTGAAGAAACCTTGGTCGAGAAACCAAGAGAGGAATGGACTGAGGACGACAAACTTTCAGCTGCCCTGGATGGAAAAGCATGCCACATTATTTCTTGTGGTTTGGACGACAAGCAATACAAACTCATTGACTTGTGCTCCACGGCTCAAGAATGCTGGAACAAGCTCCTTGCATACTTTGAAGGTGATGAGCAGGTAAAGGACAACAGACTCTACGATTGTATTGCTGAGTTTGAATCCTTCAAGAAACAAGATGGTGAATCACTAAGGAGTGCCTACGACAGATTCTGCGAGGTAAGTAATTTATGTTCTTCATTAGGGAAGATTTATACTATGAAAGACCTGAATATTCGTTTTCTAAGTTCTTTGGGAAATGAATATCATACCAAGGTCACCGCTGTTAGAGAAGTGAGAGACTTGAACAAGAATTCTATTCAGAATCTTGTGTCTAGTCTATTTCTGTATGAGAGAGAACTGCAAAAACTTAACGTTCTCGATAAAAATTTCAAAAACCTGTCTCTATCAGCTCAGTCACAGATATCCTTCCCTTCAAACAAATTCCCTCCTATAGATCCCCATCCTATACCCTGCAGCTCCAAAACCCCTGAAACTACCTCAGAACAGCTTATGGAAGAAGACGAATTTGCCGCCTTCGCTAGGAACTACAAAAGGTTTAAGGACTTCAAAAGGATGCAGAAAGGAAACTACCAGCAACCAAAATCATTCACACAAACTTTTCAAAAACCAGCAAGTTACAACAAACCATCAACAAGTGCTACCGACGGAAAGAACAACTTCAACTGCAGAAAACCTGGTCACTTTGCTTCTAAATGTCCTCAACCAAAATATGAGTACGTGAGGAAGTCATTCAACAAGAGACATCCCAAGTCTCGAAGCTTTGTTGCCGATGAAAGCACAGAAAAGGCCTTGCCGGTTTGGTGTGAAACTGACTCAAATGAAGATGCCGATGAAGATGAAGATGCCGATGTAAGCTTTGTCTCCCTAGACATGGAAGATGCCGATACATCCACATTGCCGAATCCAGTCTACCGAGATCCATCTCCTCCAAGATCTCCAGTCAGAGAAGAAGCTACTGGAAGACCTCAACCACACTTCAAAGAGATTAGTGTCAAAGCAGAGAACCCAAATGGATACAGAGTTCACCAAGTGGGAACCTCTCTCTATGGTCAGTGTAACTCTATTCAATTCACTACCATCACACCTAAACCCTTACCAATGACCAGAAAATTCTCATTCACCGAGCATCCCAGCATTGCCAAAAGCTTATCTAAACCCATCTCTTCTCTACCTGACTTCTCTCCCAAACCTATTCCCTCTGCCCCCAAAATTTCAGCTGATCCCTTTCCTGAAATATCCAAAGCTGAAATGGTAGAGACAATGGATGAACTTTTTATTGATCATGAGAAGCTGAGTAGCGTTCATAAAGTGATGGCTGCTGATTTCAATAGAATTTCTGCAGAGAATGACTTGCTTGTGTCTGAACTTAAGGTTCTCAAAGGACATGAGCTTGAGTCTGTTCTTCTAAAGAAAGAAAACCTGGATCTCAAAAACCAAGTAGCAGTATCGATAGCTCAGATCGAAGATCTTGTGAAAAGAAACAATCATCTCTCAAGGATTGTTGATTCTTACACAAAATCTAGAGTTCCTGTTGAAACAATCCTACAGACCCAAATGTCATATAAGGACCAATCTGGGTTAGGATTTGATTCCAGCAGCAGTAGCTCTACTGAAACTTGTGCGACCGAGAAAAAGGATGAGAAAGTTGAATGTAGTCCTGTTAACTCAGTGCGTAAGGATGCTAAGCCAATATACAGTGATGTGGCAATGAAGTATCCTAAAAACCAGAACAAAAGGAATGACAAGCACAAACAAAAATATGTTAAGGTTGCTGATACTGAGTCTGCCGATAACGGTATTCTTGGTGAATATATGTCGCGCCCCGTACCCGTGGTCCTACATGGCCCCACGCTCGGGACGCGCACGGAAGACGCCATAAAACACTTTTAACAAAAACTTTTCGAAAACTATCATAAAGATAAATAAAATTCACTTTTGAAGTTCAAAACCTCCACTTTACTTTCAAACAACTTTCGCAACGAAAGTACTTGGCACGAAGGCCTACAACAACTATACAAAAGTACGAACACCAACATTATCCAAAAATAGGTGTTACAAGATCAAGTCACGGATACACTACCCTTTAAGGTTATACATTTACATAATGTAGCCTTCACAAACATACCCCAAAAGAATTACCACCTCGACGTCCTTCCTGGTGATAAGTGACCTATCCCGGATGCACTCCCTTATCTAAAACAGTAAACAAATAAGGGGTGAGATAAAATCTCAGTAAGCTACTAATATGCAACTACATTTCATGCCAACATGATAATCACAAAGGAACAATATCAATAGGCATTCACATTTGCATATAACACAAAAGATATAGTCCACTCATCACATAACACAATATGCGGAAATAAACACTCATAAGTGGATACTGAGCCAAGGTTCTATAAACGGAACACCATCCTTTGAGAAGAGCCCGTTGAGCAGCATGAAAGAGCTGAAGCAGGTTCCGGAACCAAGTAACAACAACAACCAGTAGTGGGGGAAATAACACATAGTCATACCCCCAAGCGTGTAGCTAGAATACTCACCATAGGAGCTAGCTCATCCCAACCTCAATCTCGGGAAGGGGCATCCCACTCAAGGCCACTGAACATGGGGAAACTGGGTTACCAGTGAAGTACATTATACTGGACTTGGCTCGTGCCATTATAATATACATCACTGCCCAAAACAAACACAACAAGACCAGCTGGACTCTATACAAGCACATAGTAATAAATACTCGCTTGAAACAACAACGGGGCAATGATTCCAAAGTAGGGAACCAAGCCAAACATTTTCACAAAAGATGCAACTGGTACTCACATTCATACATTGCAAACATGATCACAAACAGACCAAACCCAACACTCTCAAACAATACTTAGTCAAATATCATGACACGCTTGTTCACAAAGAAACCATTTAAAATACTAGAGTGTTCCACAATGTCCATCTAAGTCAATAAGAATAGTACTCAAAACCTAGACCAATTCTAAACGATTTGTTTTATAAAACACTTACGGAAATATCGACATAATATGAACCTAAAACCCAACTAAATAAACCCACTCATCTCGAAGTACTCAATTAGATCTTTAAAACGATAGTTTACACGCCTAAAACGGAGTCCGGATGAGAAAGTTATGACCTTCGGAAGATTTCACGTAAAATGTACAAGTGCAGAATTGGCCCTTACACGAGTCGTGTACCCATACACGAGTCGTGTAACAGCTGCTACACGAGTCGTGTATCAGTACACGAGTCGTGTAGATTTTCACCCTTTCAGTACTTTTCTCTACACGAGTCGTGTAGCCTTACACGAGTCGTGTAACAGACCTGGAACACGAATTTTTACCCAATTTTTGTTCTATTCCAATATCCATTTCAACCCAAACCTTTCCATTTCAATCCTAATCAACCCTAACACTTCTAACAAGTATACTCAAGCATTATACCCACTTATAAACCCACAAAACAACCTCTACACAACTCAAATCAAAACAAATGATTCAAACATCAATTTATCACAAAAAAAAAATGAATAAAAATTAAATCAACATTTATCTTCACAACAAAGCTTTGAATCATCATCTCATGTATCATATAAAACATATATGACAATTTTTTAAGCTAAAGGGGCTTAGTAACTTACCTCAAATGGAAATCAAACTCAACCAAAATAACTTCTATTTAGCTCCAAACGATCCTAGCGACGATCTAAATGTTTTATATAAATCGATTATTAAGAGAGGAAGCATACAAGATGATCAAAAGAAGAGAGAGAGAGATGGAGCTTACCTCAACAACAATGGAGGGAGAGAGAGAAAGGGAAATGAGTGTGAGTGTGTGGTGAGGAAGAGTGTAGGATGAGGAGGGAGGAGGGGGAAAGGTTGACTAGTTAATTTAGGAGTTACACTTAAACCCCTCAATTTCTACTTCACCCAATTAAACCCTTAACAACTTACACCCAAGCCCTCCAATACCCCACACAATAATGATCATCTAACATAAAATCTAACACATAAATAAATCACAAATGATCAAGCAAATCATGTTGAGCATAGATTATTATGAGAGAATAAAATGCACACATAAATAATATTAAATAATTAAGATTATAATTAGGGGGGTTTCGGGTCGTGACAATCACTCCTCCTTAAAGAAAATTCGACCCGAATTTTAACACTTACCAAGAGGCTCGAATAACCACGGATACTTCCGTTCCATCTCTTCCCACAGTTCCCAAGTTGACTCCTCAACTTCATGATTCCTCCACACCACTCTAACTAGGGGAATACTCTTGTTCCTCAATTCTTGCACTTTGGTATCAATCACTCGAATTGGTTTCTCCTCATAAGACATATTCGGTTCAATATCTTCCGGTACTTCCGACAACACATGGGATGGATCATACACGTACTTACGAAGCGCTGAAACATGAAACACATTATGCAATCGGCCCAAAGAAGGCGGTAACGCAAGACGATAAGCAAGATTCCCAACTCTATCTAATATCTCGAAAGGACCAATAAACCTTGGAGCAAGCTTTCCCTTCTTACCAAACCTACGGATTCCCACCTTCGGAGACACTTTCAAAAACACGAAGTCACCCGACTGAAACTCAAGATCTCGCCTCCGGTGGTCGGCATAGTTCTTTTGGCGACTTTGAGCGGTGATTAGATGATTTCGAATAAGCTTAACCTTTTCAACCGAATCATTAACCAAATCGACACCCCAAATCTTAGCTTCCCCGACTTCATCCCAACAAATAGGAGAGCGACACTTCCTACCATATAAAGCTTCGTAAGGAGCCATCTCGATACTCGATTGAAAACTGTTGTTATAAGCAAACTCCACTAAAGGTAAATGAGTATCCCAAGAGTCTGCAAAGTCAACCGAACAAGCCCGTAACATGTCTTCAAGAATCTGAATCGTTCTCTCCGATTGACCGTCGGTTTGTGGATGAAAAGCCGTGCTAAGCCTCAATTCTGAACCCAAAGCCTTCTGAAACGCCTGCCAAAACCGAGATGTAAATCTAGGATCCCGATCAGAAACAATACTAACTGGAACCCCATGCAATCTCACGATTTCGTTGATATACAAGGTCGCAAGTCTTTCCATTGAATAACTAATCTCAATAGGTAGAAAATGAGAAGACTTCGTCAATCTGTCTACAACCACCCAAACTGCATCAAGCCTTCTCCTCGTGCGTGGTAATCCGGTCACAAAATCCATCGTCACATGTTCCCATTTCCATTCCGGTATCTCAAGAGGTTGAAGTAGCCCCGCGGGTCTTTGATGTTCTGCTTTAACCTGTTGACAAGTCAAACATTTCGACACATAATCCGCTATCTCCCGCTTCATGCCATTCCACCAAAAATGTTGTCTCAAATCCCGATACATTTTGGTACTCCCGGGGTGAATAGTATACCTCGACTTGTGGCCCTCATCAAGAACTTGTCGTTTTACTCCTTCCACACTAGGTACACACAAACGACCTTTATAACTCAAAACCCTTTCAGGACTAAGAGAAAATGCTTCAAACTTTTTATCCCCTATCTTACTCGAAATCTTCATCAACTCGGGATCATCCTTCTGAGCATCTTTAACTTTTTGAATTAAGGCAGGTAATACCTTAATGTTCGCAAAAATAGCCCCATGCTTGGACTCATAAGGATCCCAATCTCGAATATCTTCCAACATTTTCCATTCACGCACCATCAATGAAGCTACATAAGACTTCCGACTAATGGCATCAGCGACCACATTTGCTTTACCCGGATGATAAGAAATGATGCAATCAAAATCCTTCAACAATTCCATCCATCTGCGCTGTCTATTGTTCAACTCCTTTTGCGAGAAAAGATACTTCAAACTTTGATGATCGGTAAAAATCTCAAACTTTGCCCCATATAGATAATGCTTCCATTTGTGCAACGCAAAGACAATAGCCGCAAGTTCCATGTCATGGGTAGGATAATTCTGCTCACTCGGAGTCAACTTCCTTGAAGCATACGCAATCACTTTCCCATTTTGCATTAAAACGCACCCGAGGCCTTCTTTAGAAGCATCACTATAAATAACCAATTCATCTTTCCCATTTGGTAACACAAGTACAGGAGCGGTGGTCAACCTCCTTTTCAATTCATCAAAACTCATTTGGCATTTTTCTTCCCACACAAATGGCACGTTCTTTTTGGTCAACTGAGTCAACGGGGTAGCAATTTTGGAAAATCCCTCAATAAATCTTCTATAGTACCCGGCTAAGCCCAAGAAACTCCGAATCTCCGTAACTGATTCCGGTCTCTTCCAATCCACAATAGCTTCAATTTTTGAAGGATCTACGGATATCCCTCCATTAGAAACCACGTGCCCCAGAAAGGAAACCTCCTCGAGCCAAAAAGCACACTTACTGAATTTTGCAAACAATTGTTTCTCCCGAAGAATAGATAAGACCATTCGCAAATGTTGTTCGTGTTCCTCCCGAGACTTAGAATAAACCAGAATGTCATCGATAAACACAACTACGAAGGTATCAAGGTACGGTTTAAAAACCCGATTCATCATATCCATAAATACAGCCGGAGCATTCGTTAACCCGAAAGGCATGACAAGAAATTCATAGTGCCCATACCTACTACGGAAGGCGGTCTTGGAAATGTCCTCAGAACGAATCTTTAACTGGTGATAACCACTCCTCAAATCAAGCTTTGAAAAGACAACCGACCCCTGAAGCTGATCAAACAAGTCATCAATATGGGGAAGAGGATATTTGTTCTTTATGGTTACCTGATTCAGTTTCCTGTAATCGATACACAGTCTCAAGGATCCATCTTTCTTCTTGACAAACAATACAGGAGCTCCCCACGGTGACACACTAGGGCGGATAAACCCACGATCAAGTAACTCTTGTAACTGCTCCTTCAATTCTTTCAATTCGGCTGGAGCCATTCTATAAGGTGCCGCCGATATAGGAGTTGTACCTGGAAGCAAGTCTATACAAAATTCGATCTCTCTATCAGGAGGCATAGAGTACTCCGGAGAAAATACATCCGGAAACTCCCTAACAATATTTACCTCTTCCACATTAGTAACCTTTTTCGTAGTATCCAGAACACTGGCCAAAACCCCAACACAACCACGGCTCAACAACTTCCTAGCCTTTACATACGAAATAATATGAACTTTCCTACCCAAAGGGACAGCCTCAAATGAAAATTCAGGAACATTAGGGTTAGAAAAAGTAACCACCTTTTTAAAACAATCAACAGTAGCATGGTATCGACTCAACCAATCCATACCCAAAATGACATCAAAATCTTGCAATGGCAATATAATTAAATCAGCAAGTAAAGCATGCTCACGTATATGCACATCACAATCACGCAACACCCTATCCGTCACCAAACTCTTACCCATAGGGGTAGACACCTCTAACACATAAGGTAGAGACTCAGGCAACGAAGATAACTGGGATGCAAAATGCACCGACACATAAGAATGCGAAGAACCGGGGTCTATTAGTGCACGTGCCCTCCTATTAGACATAGAAATAATACCTCCAATCACGTTAGAAGCATCAGAAGCCTGTTGTTGGTTGATGGCGAAAACACGACCTTGTACCTTGGGCTTGCCCGAGGCATCTCTCTTCTGACCCGAAGAAGACCCGGTACCACTACCAACTGACTGATTCTTCGGTTTGGGACAATTAAACTGGAAGTGACCCAACTGGCCACAATTCAAACACTTACCTTGCTTTTTCCAACACTTCTCTTCGGAGTGCCCTCCCTTTTGACAATAGTTGCAAACCCGATTATTCTGACTCCCCGAAGTGTTACCTTGATTCCTGTTGCCCTGATGTCCTTGAGAAGTTCCTCTGAAAGGTGAAAAGATATTCTGAGCTCCTCTAGTGTCACCACGATGAGGTTGTGGCTTCCCTTGTCCTCCTTGTTTCACTACACTCGTTGATTCAGTCTTCTTTTTATGCTCTACAATGTCCTGCTCCACCTGGTAGGCACGATCTATGGCATCCTGAAGGTCTTGAAATTTATGGGAAGTGAGTTGTGTTCTGATTACCGTTTTCAACCCTTTGACAAACCTCGAGGTCTTCCTTTCTTCAGTCGAAACCATGTAATTGCAATAGCGAGCCAATTCCGTGAATTTGGCAACATACTCTGCCACCGTCAACAAGTTTTGTTCCAAGCTAAGAAACTCTGATTCCTTCCTATCTTGGTCTACCTTTGGGATGAAATGTTCCTTGAACTTCTTCTTGAATGTCTCCCAGACATGGGGTACATGTGCCTCTTCCCATTAGCTTTCAACGATTTCCACCAATACTCCGCCCCTCTAACTAGTTTATAGGTCGCAAATCTGACCCTATCCTCGTCGGAGCTTTGCAAGACCTCAAAGATCTTTTCCATAGACTCAACCCACCTTTCTGCTTTAGCCACATCTGACCCTCCATCAAATTCTGTCGGTTTCATTCTCAAAAATTGTTCCAGTCCGGTCCTCGGAGCCAATGGTGCCTCTCTACGATTGTTATCATTCATGGTTTTCAATGCCGCCTCGAATATTCCTTGAAACATAGCTAATGCTTCTTCCCTCGCATTTCCCTGTCCGGCAGGACCACCCTGTTCATTATCAGACCCTACCATGATTACTGAGTACCTGCATAAGACACTCATCGTTACTCATTCCATACTCAATTACCCTCCTAGGTCACTTAGTCATTCTAGACTATCTACAACCTAGCTCTGATACCAACTGTCGCGCCCCGTACCCGTGGTCCTACATGGCCCACGCTCGGGACGCGCACGGAAGACGCCATAAAACACTTTTAACAAAAACTTTTCGAAAACTATCATAAAGATAAATAAAATTCACTTTTGAAGTTCAAAACCTCCACTTTACTTTCAAACAACTTTCGCAACGAAAGTACTTGGCACGAAGGCCTACAACAACTATACAAAAGTACGAACACCAACATTATCCAAAAATAGGTGTTACAAGATCAAGTCACGGATACACTACCCTTTAAGGTTATACATTTACATAATGTAGCCTTCACAAACATACCCCAAAAGAATTACCACCTCGACGTCCTTCCTGGTGATAAGTGACCTATCCCGGATGCACTCCCTTATCTAAAACAGTAAACAAATAAGGGGTGAGATAAAATCTCAGTAAGCTACTAATATGCAACTACATTTCATGCCAACATGATAATCACAAAGGAACAATATCAATAGGCATTCACATTTGCATATAACACAAAAGATATAGTCCACTCATCACATAACACAATATGCGGAAATAAACACTCATAAGTGGATACTGAGCCAAGGTTCTATAAACGGAACACCATCCTTTGAGAAGAGCCCGTTGAGCAGCATGAAAGAGCTGAAGCAGGTTCCGGAACCAAGTAACACAACAACCAGTAGTGGGGGAAATAACACATAGTCATACCCCCAAGCGTGTAGCTAGAATACTCACCATAGGAGCTAGCTCATCCCAACCTCAATCTCGGGAAGGGGCATCCCACTCAAGGCCACTGAACATGGGAAACTGGGTTACCAGTGAAGTACATTATACTGGACTTGGCTCGTGCCATTATAATATACATCACTGCCCAAAACAAACACAACAAGACCAGCTGGACTCTATACAAGCACATAGTAATAAATACTCGCTTGAAACAACAACGGGGCAATGATTCCAAAGTAGGGAACCAAGCCAAACATTTTCACAAAAGATGCAACTGGTACTCACATTCATACATTGCAAACATGATCACAAACAGACCAAACCCAACACTCTCAAACAATACTTAGTCAAATATCATGACACGCTTGTTCACAAAGAAACCATTTAAAATACTAGAGTGTTCCACAATGTCCATCTAAGTCAATAAGAATAGTACTCAAAACCTAGACCAATTCTAAACGATTTGTTTTATAAAACACTTACGGAAATATCGACATAATATGAACCTAAAACCCAACTAAATAAACCCACTCATCTCGAAGTACTCAATTAGATCTTTAAAACGATAGTTTACACGCCTAAAACGGAGTCCGGATGAGAAAGTTATGACCTTCGGAAGATTTCACGTAAAATGTACAAGTGCAGAATTGGCCCTTACACGAGTCGTGTACCCATACACGAGTCGTGTAACAGCTGCTACACGAGTCGTGTATCAGTACACGAGTCGTGTAGATTTTCACCCTTTCAGTACTTTTCTCTACACGAGTCGTGTAGCCTTACACGAGTCGTGTAACAGACCTGGAACACGAATTTTTACCCAATTTTTGTTCTATTCCAATATCCATTTCAACCCAAACCTTTCCATTTCAATCCTAATCAACCCTAACACTTCTAACAAGTATACTCAAGCATTATACCCACTTATAAACCCACAAAACAACCTCTACACAACTCAAATCAAAACAAATGATTCAAACATCAATTTATCACAAAAAAAAAAATGAATAAAAATTAAATCAACATTTATCTTCACAACAAAGCTTTGAATCATCATCTCATGTATCATATAAAACATATATGACAATTTTTTAAGCTAAAGGGGCTTAGTAACTTACCTCAAATGGAAATCAAACTCAACCAAAATAACTTCTATTTAGCTCCAAACGATCCTAGCGACGATCTAAATGTTTTATATAAATCGATTATTAAGAGAGGAAGCATACAAGATGATCAAAGAAGAGAGAGAGAGATGGAGCTTACCTCAACAACAATGGAGGGAGAGAGAGAAAGGGAAATGAGTGTGAGTGTGTGGTGAGGAAGAGTGTAGGATGAGGAGGGAGGAGGGGGAAAGGTTGACTAGTTAATTTAGGAGTTACACTTAACCCCTCAATTTCTACTTCACCCAATTAAACCCTTAACAACTTACACCCAAGCCCTCCAATACCCCACACAATAATGATCATCTAACATAAAATCTACACATAAATAAATCACAAATGATCAAGCAAATCATGTTGAGCATAGATTATTATGAGAGAATAAAATGCACACATAAATAATATTAAATAATTAAGATTATAATTAGGGGGGTTTCGGGTCGTGACAATATATCAGCAGAGCTAGTCCTGCCGGTCTAACCACATCTGCTGCCGATGGACAAGTACCTAAAAAGGTAACTGCCAAAGGTAAACAGAATGGAAAGAAAGGCAATACTAAAACCTTTAAACCTACTAAGTTTGTGCCTGCTCAATTCCCT